>JAOVVI020016318.1:0-10923 GCA_028571085.2 Nepenthes alata
GATTAAATTCCAGTGATTGTATTATTTTGGGAACTTTGCACAACTTTCAACAAGGGAGTAAGGAGTTGTGGTAGCATTAGTCGAGATTACAAGTTAAATTGATTTGTTAGAAGGCAAGCTTAGATTGGCATGCAGTGGGCTTCTTCAATGTAGCTCACCAATACAGGATGCAATAAAAGAAAAGAAGGCAGATGCATCCCAGGTTGTAATGTATGCAACCTGCGCCGAATCACCTTCTATCTACGGAGACACCAACTCTACATCCAGAGAGTATCAATTAACAACTTGCAGGGCATCTGGAGAAAACAAATGAGTGCAAAACCCCCCAATGCCAGCCAAAATACACCAATTTTCCCTGCCTTCGGACATAAAAAGAACTCCTCATGCTTCTAAAAGATGTAACAAAAAGCCTCTCTTTCTTATATGGAACGTTGCAAAAAAAAAAAAAAAAGCCTTACAAACTCTATCTGAAATGCTCTTAAGTAACTGCCCCAAAGGGAGGTGAATAGGGCAATATTGCAGAAATCAAAAACAACCGATCAAAACAATAAACACAACACAATAAATGATAAACCAAGTTAAACCAACGTTAGTAATAGGAAGTGTAAAACCAGTTTTATATCGAGCAACAGTGCGGATGATCAAACAAACAATAATATCACAGAGAGGACGATAAATGCAAAGCAATAAATAAAGAAAGAAACAATTGAAAATATTGATTTAAGGTGGGTTGAATGCTTTTGTCCCAGTCCACCCCCAAGAACCTTAAGGCTTCAAATCACTAATTCAATCTTCTTTACCACAATGGAGGGTGAAGATGAAAAACCTCACAACAACTAGGGTATCATGACTCACAAAAAGACTGGGTATCACTAACCAAACACAAGTATCAAGCAGTATATCACTATATGATATCAGAAGGAAACCAGTCCCCACAAAAAGCCTACGGATTAGAATTGCAAGAGTCGCACAAATAAGTCTCTCAAGAGAATGAAAATAAGGACAAACTGTTACGGCACAAAACCTCTCTTAAATGATATATTGAAGGATGAGCAAGTAAGGCATAAGGATTTTTCTTCATTCTTCTCACGAAATGGTCAATCAACTAATCTATTTCTCAGGTTGTGTTCATTGTATTTTTCACAAAGAGGATGGATGTTTAGAGCAATGATCCTCAATGGTCAAAATCTTTCCTCCAATAGTTGATTATATTTTACTAGAGAGAAAAAAATATAATCTCGAAAAAAGTATAGTGATTGACTATAATCAGGAAGGCCATCATTAATTACCTTTTACAAGTCACAAAATTTGAAATTCAAGAGAAGTGAGGGCCAAGCTGTTTCCTTAATCAAGGGATGCAATCATGACTTTCCAAAGAATATTTCAAATTCAAATTACGATAAGTAAATGAAGGAAATTGGTCCAGACAATAATTATTGGCATGGGGACAAAATCTGGGTATTTTTCTTTAAGGATGAACCGATTTGGCAGCTTGAAAAACACAATCTAAAGATGGGGATAGATAGAGACAGACCAAATGACCAGATTATTGAACAGAGTGAATTTCAGAATAAGGGCTGGAAGTGTTCATGTCTGAATTGACTTTTGTTTATTATGGATGGCAGAAAGATGATCGTGCTACCAAAGTAAACTAAAGTCATACAAAATTCTAAATACCCCTTGCCATAGTAAAAAAGAAGATTACAATAATTTCAATTACATCAATTAATTTTTTCATGAGAATCAAGAATTCAGACTGTCTAACAGTGTCCCGTTATTTGAGTTTTGAGATCTGTGTTAAATATTGGCCCATAATAGCAACATTATTAGATCAATAATTTTAGCTATTACCAAATGTGACTAATTCAATTTTAAATCCAAATCCTCAAAGAGTATAAATGAAAATATATGATGATATTTTGAATATTGGCCAATACATATCGATATCGGGCCCCCTAATACGGTTATTTTTTGATATCACGACAATTATGTTTTTATATCGATGATAACTGGCCAATATTGCACAAACATATCAGGCGATATTTCCATCAATTTATGATTTTTGAAATTTTTTCTTCCAATAAATCTAATATATTTCCATCAATTTATGATTTTTGAAATTTTTTCTTCCAATAAATCTAATAGTGATTATCGTCCGATACCAATATAGCCGTGACAAATACTAGTATTTTCATCCAAGATATAATGTAAGGAAAAAAATATGTTGGAGCTTGCCAAAGAGAATACTTGAGATCAAATCAAATTAATTTTTGGTATAGCACTTCGGTCTGAAATGAGACACAATTGGCCAAAGAATAAGGAAGATTATTTTTGCCAAATCAAATCTTTATCAATTATCCAAAAAACAAATCTTTATCAAAATAAAAGGAATATATTTCCATCCAAGATTAAGAGGCAATTTTTTATTCTATTTCCATGTATAAGTATATACACAATAAAAATCCGATAACCAAAAGAGAACAATATGATTTTGCTTATCAAATAGAATTGTTGCCACACCACAAGATACAATACTCAGATGAGCACCTAAAAAAGGCAACTAAGATAATGTAGGCTTGAAAATACTTTTAAAAAGAAGGATCAACAAAAATCATTGAGAATACCTGAAAATGATTTTATCATTAAGACACAACATGAGATAAAAAATATTTAAGGGGTTTGTAATCATCATTAAAACGGATAAACCACGAGGAGACAAGACTGCACACTCCTTTCTTGACCACGTTAATTGGTAACTTCATTGCTCATAACAAAGATTACGCAAGTTCCATATATAAATGAAAATACAGCAAAACAGCTTCATACATCAAAAAGATCCTATTGTCTCACTCCCATCTAGCCATGGGGTGGGGAGGGACTTCAAATGAACTTCATTCCAAATCATATGCACGGGGTTGCTAGAGTCCATAGCTAATCATTGAGAGGTCCTCCTGTCTCTTCCACACTAAATATGGTAGACCACAGCAGCTTGCATCGTTCTTCTATAGATCACTAAATAGCTTCTCCCTCTAACTGCTAAGAACCCCACATTCCGTCCTCCCCAAGCAGCAGGTTTTCCTCTAAAGCTGATCTCTGGATTCAGTGTGTATTGTTTCGCAATCTATTGGGAGCAACAAACCATGTAATGTAAGCAAGTCTAGAGATTATGCTCTTCTCCCAAACCATTGGTTCCTAACTAGCCTTCTCACCAAAGTCACCTGAGTTATGCAGAACCATTTTCACGGTATATCTTTCATTTGCACTTGGTTTCCATGTACAATATTCTCGACTGTTCACAAAAAATCTACAATGTTTATCCCTGGCCATCGGCAAAATTCCCCAGAACCAGGAATCACTTGGTTTTTTTCTTGATATCCCACATTAAAGTTCTTTCAAAATAGTGCTCCTTTAAAATAGCAAGACCGGATCCATCACACTCTCTTTCTTTCTTTCTTAGCTCTGCCCACAGTTGCTTAAAATGCATGGATTTTCCATATCAGCAAGCTTCTAAACCCTGCAAAATCATATTTCCTTGGTTTGCACATCTCCTCCTAAGAAACAAGAGCTCTTCTTCTATTGAGCACAATCCCCAGACCAAAAATAGCTCTGCATTGGATCAGATATACTCAATTCCCTCCACCACACATTTTTGGAAACAAAACACACTTGCAAACTAAAGAGGATAGATTACATCAATTGAATTCTGCCAGCATAAGTGAGCAACCTATTGAAGCTCCATCTTCCTTAGCTGAGTTAACCATGGTCAGCATCCATTACTTGGACGTGGTGACCCATGGTCCGCATCCATCTAAAGGGTGGTCGCCCAGCGTACAAGGCTTCCTGCCCTGCAAACTCTAAAAAGAGTTATATATATGCAATCTTACTACTACATTGAAAGAGTTTGTTTTTCTAATTTGAATGCATTAGGTCACAATTTATTTCTGATTAATTTTACTGCTAGAAACTCCCGCTTGGTCTGACTACATATGGACTATTGCTTTCCTCAACTACAGACTTGCTTCCCTTGGTCTGTCTTTTCAATCTTTCATCTCTTTCTCTTAATAGTTCTTTGCTTTTAACCTTCCTTCTTTTTCCCCAAATCCTTGGTCACTCTGTTCTCATTTTATTATGAGAACAAGTTTGAGAAACTATAAGGGTCAGAGATAAGAGAATTAAAGTTCAGATGAAACGAAGAAAAAAGGAAAAGAATGAGGGATCCAGGTGTTCTACATTTTTTTTCTCAGGGCATTAGCCTAAAAAAAAAAATTACAAAAATTATCCTCTTATTTTGTCTTCATCTTAATTTCATCACTTTTCTGGCAATAAAAAGCTTTCTTTCTGTGGCAGGCCAATGAAAAGGTAAATTTGAATCCTAAAGCTCCATTTTATTGCATTGACTGTTATGTTTCGTGCCCTTTTGGCTTTTTTAACTAATGTTCCAGCGCACAGAAGGAGGCTTAGGAGGAGAAACATAGATTTTGAAATATTAAAAGGTGGCCATGTGCACCATATTGCAGGTTCTCGCGGTAATAAAAGCAGGAAGCCTTACCTCTACATCACAGACGGACTTTTTTGTGGCTTCAGCTCATGGCCTCCGTGTTAGAATTAAGCAACTTCATCATTCCTACTAGAATCACCTTAGTTTAAGGAATCATAAATGTTTTGCTAGCATGATTTAAATTACAATCTCAAAAGCACATAATTCCATATATTCAGATGAACTTGAGCCCATTTAGAACTATACATTGCAACCTCTATCCACTCACCCTCTCTTTGTTATAAATGTTGTGATCCCTCTATGCCTCAACTTATCACTAGAAACTTGGATCTATTTTTAATCAAGTAAAATTATAATCATTAACAGGTGCTAAGGCAGCACCTGCAAACACTAGATCAAACACTGGGTCATGTGAGATCCATAAAGTCATATTGACATAATAAAAATTTCACAATCCACTTCATGTGATAAACTTTACCGCCAAGGTGATTTCTAATAATGCATTGGGACAATGGGGAGACACCTTGATTCCCATCTCAGGAATATTTTTTCTTGTTACCAAAATCATTAATTAGGTCTTATTCTTTGAAAACTATTATGTAACTTGTAAAAAAATTATACTTGAGAAAGCAATAAAGCTATACACAAATTTATCTTTTATTTGCCCCATGGAAGGAATTTCAACCAGTCAAGCTGTTCCATTTTTCAGTCTCTTGCTTAGTATGATATTAATGTACATTTCAAACTTAGCATGTGGGGAATTCCACAGGCTTTGATAGTAGGAGGGAGGAACTAAGATTATTGGGAAGCATGATATGAAGGATATGTTTTTCAATAACAATGGAAATCAATGTGTCAACTGGTGCTCTGGTTGATCCCTTAACTATAAAGTGGAATTACCATAGGAAGCCCATGTTCAAAAAGGATTATGAAATTACTGTACACTAGACGATCTTTTTTCATCACCCTTTAAAAAAGAGCTAGCAGCTTACTTTGAAAGTTAAGTATAATCATTACATATAACATATTTTCATTCTCTTTATATTAAACATCAACAACCTTATATCAATTAATGAGAAAGCAATTTGAGTTACTAAGAAAGCAAAATTATCAATTAATGTTCACAGGATGAAATTAGTTGGACTTCAATATTTTGGGTTGATTCCAAGGATATTGTTCAGGATGGAGCCAAATGGAAGCAGAGGATCCATAACCCATTACACTCATAGAAAGAAACATTGCCAATTTATATTGATTTGGGCCCCAATAACTGATATTTCATGATATCACAGCAAAATAGTGATTTATCAATGTATCAGAGATATATATATATAGCAAAATATATTCAATAATTAGATAAAATTTCCCCATCAAATTATGATTCACCAAAAAAATTTTGATTAAAATATGCCCAATACAAATACATATAGCCCAGTATGTCTGATCCTAATAGGGCCACAACTGATATCGATACCGATATTGATATTTCATCATTGACAAGGGAAGTCCTATGTATGTAGGGTTATCCTTGCATTGTCAAAATGTTGTTTCGTGGTTTAAAACTGGAACATTTATGTCAAAACTAAACAATCGTACCATGTTACACATGTAAATGATGAAAATTAATAAATATTACTAACAAATTAACTTCTACACTATGTGCAACCTCTTCCACCTTGTTCACTTAAACCTAACTAAGCCTTTGCCTACTAAATCAAGTTGGCAACACGGTTTGATGCCTCCATTTCGCCACATTGTATGTTGCACCCAGTGATAGCACCAAATTTACAAGACCATTGCCAACCTCAACTTTCTCCCTTATAACATCATAATGCTTTCTATCTCCCAGTAAACTTCTATCTTAACAACAGCTCCATCACAGCCATTTCTGACCATGTGGCCGCTTAACAGCCAGCAGAGGCCAGCACTTCAATCTATGTGGCATGGCTGGCCAAATAGCCACCCTATAATATTTTTCTTTAAATTTGGATGGTATTTCCATTCACACAAGACCCTAAAGCACTTCTTCAACCATAAATCATTTCACTTAACGGAATTTATTTTATCAACAAAAAATAAGCACACATAAAAAGGAAATGCAATTTCTTTTTGTCATCCACTAGCATTTCAGAGTTAAATAAATTAAGCAACCAATGAGCTGAAATAAAAGATTCAAGAGAAAAAGCCCGGTTACAAACCCTCAACCAATATTCCCATTATCAGAGTCTCTGTTCCATTATTTGGATACTTGAGTTTTCTTGCTTCCAATTCAGCCATGGCAAATGACTTGATCGCCCTAGCTGACCATCTGCTATGTTCTCCAAAATAATAAAGCATTTAAACACAGAAAAGTTACACCAACTTTTAGGCTATGAGAACACATAGGAAAAATTCACCACAAATAATTTCAGAATACGAAGAAAATTTAAGCATTGTCAAGATTTGGCATTAAGACAGTGTTTTAGAACAATATAAATAAATAGTTCAGGGTAATTAAAACAAGCATTTAGCAGTAAGAAAATAATTTCAGCTGAAGTAACAAAGTAACTTTCGAGTTCTAAGGGTGGCCAAGTGCAAGAGGCTACTGTTCTGTCAGGTTTTAAGGATGGGAAAATGTAGATAGCAGTAACCTACATTGAAAATGAAGGGAAATCTACTGAAGTATTGTACTAGAGTGAATAATGAGATGAATTGTACAAATATGCAAACCACCCTTTTATATTGTATGTATTATAGGATTTTACTATGTTAATATTATGTAATCCATTTTTTATTATATATAATAAAATGGATAATAATTAACAAATGGTCTTTTCCTGATTTGTTTGCAGAGATTAAACCCTTTCGGCCAACTTATATTCTTAGTTTGAATTTTCACAACATAATAGACCGGTGACGTGAGTGTCTTTACTCTTTGTATGGAAAACATATTTGCAATAGTTGGGATACTTGTGGTGGGCTGATAGAATCCATAGTGTTCGTCTTGGGATTGTGCTTCCAATTCCAGGAATCACAACAGCATTCAAAAATAGCGATGCTGTTTCAACTCCAATTCAGCCCAAGTTAGCCTAATAATTTTCTAAATGAAATAAATGGCAAGGAACTTTTTACCTCAGTTAAGTCTTTTTTTTTTTTTCTTTTGTTACTCATCAAAAGTAACATAGGTCAAAGGTATGCTTCAATTCCTCAAAAAATCACTTCCAAGAACTATAGGGCTATTTGATCCACTACATTAGTCCTTTAATTTGCAATATTGTGGTACAATGTTTCCTTATTTTCTCTACCATGTGAATTGCAGATGAACTGCAAAAATAACATCTTTTGAAAATACAAATTGCATTTAAATGTATCCTATAGTGTCTATATATCATATTATCGTCTGATCAACAGGCCTCACTCAAAAATGGACCCAATAATGTCCCTTTATTTTCACTATTTCAGCAATTTTCTCATCAAACAAACACGCCAATAGATGGAAAACGAAATAAGGAAGACCTAAATAACCAATACAAATAAACTTACTTTGGCAAATTCTCAGCAGAACCTTCCTTCGGTTTACTGCCAAAGGAAAAATAAAACAAATCAGCGTTCTCTTCTAGAGAAAAGTGAACACCGTTATCGGTACAAAAAAGTAAGAAACAATATTAACACAAACTAGTCGAAACTTGCGCAGTGGGTAAGCTCTGCAAGACCGTCATAACAGTGGACTGTCGCTTCAGAACGACGCGTTTCGAGTTCGACCGCCGAAAGGAGAGCAGATTTTCGATCACAGAGCCCCAGAAACCATCTGATTTTTGAAACGAGTGGACAAATAAATTGCAGCCGTTGATTTTTCTGGGTTCAGATGGTGACGCAGAGGGAACGATCGATAGCAGCTTAAAAGCTTGAGCGGACATTTTTCCTCCGCAAAGCCCTAAACGTTTATGATTGTGAGGGTTAAAGTTCGGATTTAGGCGTGTCACAGAGTCATTTGATTTACTTTGCTTCTTGCGGAGTCCGTATCTGCGCGGTCTCTCTCCAGCTTCCGTTCGCCGGTGGTGTGTTGAGAGTGTGATGGATAGAGTTACAGTCGTGCCTTCACCACTTGCGAATCTAGCAAGAAGGGGATGAAATTAGGGCAATTTGAAAGAGAATTTATAATTGAAAGAATGTTATAGGTTAAATTTATCTTTAGTTATTAATTTACAATAATTTATTGAAATCGATTGACGTGAAATTTGATTTAATTTATCCAGTTTGTATAATTTGTATTTTACTTTCTATTATAAGAATCCCTTGTAATCACCAAAAAAAAAAAAAAGAATACTTTGATCATTTTAGAGATTTTATGGGTTTAGTAAATCAATTGTAAAAACTAAGTCTAAAACATTCAAAAAATTTAAATATGTCATGTTCGAATTGCCAAGTCATTGAATGATGAAATAATCGTCTTGCCAAGCCTTCAAGCTGTTCAAATATCGACTTATCGAGGAATCATCTCATTACTATCATGAGAAAAATGGTCAATTACAACCATGGATGTTACTCAAAGCCCAAAACAAACCCAATATCATTATAAATACAAAACCCCTTGGGGCAAAATCATAGTTGAGTGATTAATAATAAAAGCATCAAATGAATCCTATGCTTCCTTAAGTATTCAATCTTATATAAAACAATCTAAAATACTTATTTAGAATCAAATCCTACTACACTCAAACATGCATATAAAAAAGATTATGAACATGTCAATCAAATAGCATTCTTCCTAAAAATTCTCACGAGTATGAAACACCTTTTAAAAAATTATTTTTCTATAGACATCAAACATTCTAGTTTCTAAAAATTCTTTTTAATGGTTACTTTATGAGGACAACTATCGTACAAGGTTGAAAGTACAGTCAAAATTTTCTCACAGCAAACACCAAAGCTAGCACTATCTTCTCAACAGTACATGTTGAATTTTTGGGTTAGTCAAAGTTTTATTGACATAATAGACTTACATCTGCAGCTCAAACTCCTCTTTGATTAGAATTGTACTGAAAGTAATATTTTACACAGCTAAGTAAAAGGAAAATATCCTCTCCCTCTATTGTTCGAGTTAAAAGATGAGGGTGTCCTAAGTAATCATTCAACTCTTAAAAGGCTTGCTATTACTTGTCAAATATAGAAAAATATGTTCGTTTTAGCTCCTCACAATTTTTTTGAAAAGAATGATAGATATTTTTCTATTGGCTTGGAGATGAACGGGATCAATGTAGCTAGCTGACTGATTAGTCTCTTGATATTTTTAATGGACTTTGGAAGGTTTATGTCCGTAATGGCCTTGATATTGCCTAGGTTTGTTTTGATGCCTCGTTGTAAAACAATTTAACTCTAAAAACTTATAGGATATACTTTATAGCTGCATTTGGTAGGGTTCAACCTCATTCAATGAGCCTAAAAGACCTCGAATATCTCAACCATGTCATGGCTGCGGCTGTTAGATTAGATACTTTTGACAAATATGTAATGTACGAGTTTCACAATTATATTTATTATGATTAAATTATATTTAGAAGATGAAGATTCAATGTCAATCGAAAGATTAGATCAAAATTAACTTTGGATTGAGTTACTTCAACATTAGTTAATTTAGCTGACATCACTTTATAGCAGTATGGTCCTTTAATGAGCTATGACCTTCATGCCTTGATCAACCGAACCTATATCCTAAGTCGTAAATAAATACATTTAACAAGTTTCTAGGTAAACCGTATGCTTCACCTAAGCCTACTTTGAAATTTTCACATCGGCACCTCCTTGTGATGTAGAGATCAGGATGGCGCTTTCACTATGTGATTTTCATGCAACATCACATTTCCCTAATTTAAGGATCAAAGCGTAATCATAAATTGATCATTAAATAAAAAAATTTACGTGCAAAGGCTATTTTGAAGCTATAAATGATCAGTTAGGATGGAACTAGAATTTCAATAATCTTGAACTCGATGTCCTGAATGAGATAGTCCGGGAATATTTTAGTAATTTTTATTATTAGTAACCTTAATTTGGATTTAATAATTAATTAATTAGAAATAATATTGACCGCTAATTATGCTATTTGTGTAGTATAAGATTGTAAATTAAAATAGATTAATTTTTGTAAATCAATATAAAAAAAATGTATCTAACTAAAACACTAAATACACAACAGCGAAAATGTGTATGTAACTTTATCATACCCATTGGCCTAAAATTCATACTATGAAACGTTAAGTATGACTCGTGTTCAGTATGATAAATTTAAACAACAAACAATACTATAAATACAAATAAAATAAAAGCCTTCAATAATCTTCAATCAAAATTCTATAAAAATCCAAAAACTTGAAAATATTATGAAAACATTTGTAATTGCGAGCGTATACTTAAACGAGTGTGTGTATGACATACAAATATACGTA
>JAOVVI020016319.1:0-10320 GCA_028571085.2 Nepenthes alata
CTTCTTTGGGGAACCTCTAGACGATTGATCAATATGGCTAGACAAGGTGCTACTTTGTCTTGGTGTGAAAGTGGGTCGGACAAATACAGTTCTAGATTTAACATTTGCATTTAAGGATTTTTTTGAGTAACCCAACCCGTTTTTATTTCCTTTGATTTTTTTCAACCCGAGCATATGGTCTAATTTTTGGTACCCATTTGAAAAATATTTCAAATCATTGTGAGCAGCCTCAATATCAGATTCAAGAGTCGTAATTTTTTCAGTAAAGGAGTTTTTCAGGTTTTCAATATTTTGAACTTTTGTATCTAATTTGAATTTTAGAGCTAATTTTTTTTTTCAATTTTTGTCAGTTTGTGCTTGAGTGACACATTCGTTTTCTTAATTTGAAAGTATTATTTAAATAATTTATCATAAGCATCCTGAATGTCATACAAATAAGATTCTGACTCGTTCTCGAAATCATTAGATAGCTTAAGACTTGCCTCTAAGCGATCATTATTTTCACATATTGAGGTCATAAAGGCCATATAATTGACAGGGCCATCTTCATAGTATTTTTTAACCTCTTCATCTTTGTCATCACTCAAAGTCATATTAGCTTTATAGGCTTGACCTTGTTGGCGTTTAAAATTTAGACATTCGACACGATAATAATCAAAACTTTTACATTCGTGGCATTGAATAGTTTGGGTATTTTTAGATTTGGATTCTTTAAATTCACGTCGGTCTTTCTTATTAGATTTTAGAGTTCGTTTTAAATCCAAACTTGGTAAGTTAGATGAAGATTTATTATTCTTCAAGAATTTCTTAAAGATCTTAACAAATAAGGTAAAATCTTCATCGCTATTTGACTCCTCAACAGAGTCACGATCTCTCTCTTCCCTAATAAATTTTAGGGCAATTAATTTTTGCTTCATTAATTTTAGGGCTCTTTGGGCGCCCGTCTCCGGACGAGGTGAAAAATGCGGCACGAAGGCGAGAACACTGAGATTTGATGATGACGACCTTCGGGCATGAAACGGATGAAAATCTTGCAAGCCGATACCTTATCGCAGTTACTGAAGGCACTGACAAGAGACTAAATGAACAACCCGACATAGTCACAGAATATGCCAACTAAAAATATGCCTAACACTTTTGTTCCCTATACCCACTAAATTGATAATTGTCGACTGACAGGGGTTTTAAAATTTTCTAATGCAGCGGATTGGACGAATCCGAGTTGTTCGAACTCCAATAAGTGGTATCAGAGCCTGGTTATATCAAGTGTCTTTGGGCTTGATGGTCTTATCGTCGAGGAGCTTGCTATTTGGTGTGGTAAGGGAAAGAATAATAAAAGTACAACGAAGTCAATAGGGCTAAGGGCAGAGCTGTGCAGAGCTAAGAGCGGAGCCAACACGGCTAAGGGCGGAGCTGTACAAGGCCAAGGGTAGAGCCAGCAGGGCCAAAGACAGAGCCAAGGAGTAGAAGAATGTATCATTCAGGCATGCGGAGGCCAACGCCGGACTCCTATTGAGGGGAAGCTATCGGAAGGTAGGCGATGAGGGTCACCAAAAAAGTCGATATTTGTTTTTCCACAAGATCGTGAGGAAAAGTTTGTTGAGTTTGGTCACTTCCTTGTGGGTGACTCAACAAATGGATTTATCATCAGAGGAATCCATTTGCCGGAGATGGAAAATCTCGGAGGAGACCATTTTTCGGAGAGGTGCAAATATCGGAGGAAACCATTTGCCAAAGAGGAAAAATGTCGAAGTGGCAATTGCCGGAAGTGCAATTGCTAGAGTAGCCACGCAGGGCTGCAAGAGTACGACCAGTAGGCGGCCGGGCAGTAGATGTCGGTCAACGGCATGTTGATCGATTGAGAGAAGAGACTAGTCAACGGAAAGTTGATTAGCTGAGAAAGGAGGTGAATTTCTCTGGAGAGGACTTCTTCGGAGTGCATTTCTGGAGTGACGCCCAGGCCGACTGTGAGGAGAAGCCGGTCAATGGGATGTTGACCGATTGTGTAGAGAAGCCGATCAATGAGATGTTGACCGGCTGTGAAAAGAAGTTGGTTAATGGATGGTTAACCACCCACAAGAGAAAACAGTATGGCCCAAGAACCTGTGTACAGTATAGCCTGAGGACTTGTGTAGATCAAGGCGGAGGGTGTTGAGCGTAGCAAGGGCAGAGATGCATGATAACGGCTGAGGTCTCTGAGCACAGCAAGGGCCGAGGACATTATGAAAAGTTGGCAGCTGATACGGACAGTTGACTTTCCAGGGTTATTAGGCTTTGCAGAATATGCGCCAAAAGTTACCTGCAGAGTAACAGGAAGCTATTTGCAGACTAGGTGGTAGATGGTAGAGTTTCTGGTGCACGCAACCTGGCGTGCAAAGCATGCGTGCTATGAAATTTGGGTCAGACATCACTATAAAGTGCACCAGGCGCTAGTGAGGGGTGTGTGAGCAGCTGCCCCGCGCAGCTGCTGTGAAGTAGCACTGCTGCAGAACGGGGAGGAGGTTAAGTACAGAAAAAAGCCTCCTCCTCCGTTGTTCACAGTCCACATTATAAGTAGAAGAGAGTAGTGAGAAAAGAAAAACATAATAGAGAATTGCATTCTCACTCTTATTTTATTCTTAACTCTCCGAGAGGCTTTTGTAGCCAAATAGGTTTTTGTAACCATCTTCATGTAGTAAAATTTATTTGTAAATTAAGTGACCCGTCATTTTTTTCTTCGGTTTATGAAGGGTTTCCACGTTAAAAATGTTATACATCTTTTTTATTTATTGTACTCATTAAATTGATAATTGTCGATTGACGGGAGGTTTGAGGTTTTCTGCTGCACCGGATTGGGTGAATCCGGGTTGTTCGAACCCCAATAGGAACAATGCCCAATGAAGTTCTCCACTGGACTCTACGAAGATCAAGTTTTCACTTATGTACTTCCCATGGATGTGTACCATGTTCCACTCGGGTGGGCCTGGCAATTTGATTGGAGGGCACACCATGACAGATACAACAATATATGCTCCCTCTACTTACAAGGGACAAAGTTTGTGTTGAAGCCGCTGTAGAAGCCGACACTTCTCTTGATGAGCTCACTTGCTTATTTTCCATAAGGATGTTCGACAAAGCGTGCAAAGAAATTTCGATTTCATATGTCCTTGTAGTACACACAGTGGTGCTAGCAGAACATGGCCAATTACTTAGATCTCTTGCAAGAGTCCAATTACTTAGCCCCTGAGGAGTTGCCATACCAATTAACATCAGTGCAGGATTTTCAACATCGCATTAATCTAGTTCCGGGGACAACGTTACCAAAACCACTCCACTACCGAATGAGTCCCACCGAGCACACCAAATTGCAGGCCCAAGCTAAAGGCTTTTTTACAAAAGGGGTTTATTCAAGAAAACTTTACCGATGTACAATTCCTGCCCTACCAACCCCATATAAGAATGGCACATGGTAGATTTGCATTTATAGTCAAGCCATCAACAATATTACAGTCAAGTATAGGTTCCAATCCCTTGATTAGATGACATACTTAATATATTATTAAAGTATTCATTAAAATCGACTTTATGAGTGAGTATTACTAAACAACATTCATCCGGGTGATGAATGAAAAATTGCCTAAATGACAAGAGAGGATCTATATAATTGACTTGCAGTGCATTTCGAATTATCTAAACCTCCGAATGCTTTCATGTGGCTCATGAATCACATGCTCAAATGTTTTTGAAAAAATTCTTATTGTTTATTTTGATAAGATCATTTTTAATTTCAAATTAGCCAATTATCTCTCTCACATATGCCAAATCCTGCAAGTCCTCTAAAAGAAAAGTTTATTTCTTGATCTCAAATGGTATTGAATCGTGAAATAAAGTATAAGATATTTTTCAGTTTTATGGTCTTTAGTTAAGACATAAAAGTTGACAAAGAGAAGGCTAAAGTAATTGTTGAATGGCCAATCCCATAAACCATCATGGATGCCCAAAATTTCAATGATTTAGCAACTTTGTAACGTTGATTTATCAATAATTTATCACCATTATTGTATTTGATACTGACTAAACGTAGAAAGAGATTTTCTTCTAAATTGAAGCTACTACTGCCCATTTCCACAAGATGAAGAAGTTGCTCATTGAGGCACCTATTCTACCGTTGTTTACTTTAGCGAGGCCTTTATGATGGAATGTGTTGCCCCCCATATCGGCATAGGCACTGTTCTAAGACAAAAGTGATGACCAAATCCTTTACTTAGAGAAAACCCAAACTAGTCAAAGAAATGTTGCTATACATATTACTTGAAATCCAACAAAATAATCTAAGACCTTTTATTTTTATGATGGTATTTATCCCACAAAGATTTTTTTTTGTTTTTTTTGTTTTTGTTCTTCCATCATGAAGTCTGCTATTTCTCCATGCCCCAAAGAAGTTCAATTCTTTACATACTGAATGATTTCCTTCCTCTAAGAATATACATTTGTACTCAAATATAAACCGAAACCATAAACAAGATAGTTAGTGCCCTTAGCTACAAGTCTTGAGAAGACTTAGTATGGATTTTGTATTGGCGTTGCTAATAACGTAAGCTAGGAAGGACTTTATCAACGTGATAGAGGGCCAATTCACAAGGATGGCCCATTTCCCATCTTGTCAAACTAACACTAATATTTTGCAAGTTGTCCAGATATTCTTCATAATATTGTTTGACTACATGGAGTCCAAAGAGAATCAATTCAGATAGGGACCCCCAACTTGTAAGCCATTTTTGACGAACAATATGGGGACCTATAGGCATGAACCTCCAATTTTCAAGCACTTGCCACCAAAATGGATGGATTGTGGAAGAGAATCCCTAAATTTGGGATGCCATTGTCGCACAAGCCGAATATGCTTATGAATCAGCCTAAAATTGATCAACACAACTATCCCCATTTGAAGTTGTTTATGGGCAAAACCTAGCACACATTTTGGATCAAATGACCTTTATCTATACACGACAAAGTATTACAAAAGCTAAAGAATTGGCCACACATGTCTAGCATACACACAAAAGTATGATCATATTGACTAGTTTAACAAGATTTTAATATAAATGTTGATACTTGATGAGAAGATTAAAAATAAAGGTAAGACGTTAATACTGCTAACTTTATTATTAATTTCATACGATTATATTATCACTATACTACTGTTCAGGATGAATACACTCAGTATTAAAAAAGTTATTACTTTTTTACTTATGAACGAGTTTAACTAGAGGAAAGTAGTGAGATTTTGAAAGAGTCGAATATCTTGGTGTCCACTAACGACAGAGGCATAGAAGATTGGTGGAGAGAAATGCCAAATCAAAGAGAAATAATAATTACTCCAAGCTTAAGGATATCAAAATCAAATACTTTCCTTACGGTAAGAATGACTATATGAAGCAATATTATTTTATGCGAAAGTAGGAGGACGATGGTACTGAGTGGCAATAGAGGAGGTATTTTGAATTATCATTGCTATTGAAATATTTTGAAACTAACATGGGTATTATTGAAATAATTTTCTACTTTCATAACTTTAGATAAAGTTGTTTCATTATATTATATATGGTTCCTAGGATTAAATAGTAGAAATAACTTTTATGCAATACATAGATAGAATTACATACATTTAGCCATTTTCTTACCCCATAATAAGATAAAGTTATGCATTAGACTATTTTTTTTACATTATGATAAAATTTCAAATTTGAGCACAAAAGAGGATAGGAATAGTTGACATTTGCTAGAATTTCATAAAATGACTTCAACCAGATTTACGTTACATTTATCTTGTGTATCCATATACGGCATATACATCCAACTACCAACAACAACAGAGGCCCTAAAATTCTCATGAAGCGTAGTCTTTTATATTTTAATAAAGGCTAGTCTTTCTAACCCTAGCTAGCTAATCAATAAAGGTTAGCAACACTTTGACAGGGTCCTTGAGATTTAATTTCATCTTGACCATCACCCAGACAATAATCGGACGCCTCGTCTTGACTGCAAAAACCAAAATTTCCATAATGATCGTGGGCGAAACTGAACGCAAAATCCTCTAACAGCACATCATCTTCCACGCTAGAAAATTGCAGATAATTGTTCTTATGATACCCAGCATGTGAAGAGGGCGACAGCAACGTTCTTGAAATAGTTCTGAAAGCTTCATGAGATGAAGAACCAGTAGTAGCTTGCCGCCAATGTGCAGGAGGAGAGAACTGTGACTGGTGAAGTACTGGGTGGCTGTGGGAGGAGTTATCACTGGTGGTTAGATTGTGGCTGCCATGCGGAAATGACTTGAGCAATGCGTTTTGGGTTAGGAAAGTAGAAGAGCTTGGGAAATGGAGTTGATCATCATCAATGGGAAAACTGGGAGTACACGTTGGAGAATTACTTGAAGAGTCATGGATAGGAATATTGCTTCTAGGGTTAGAATTAGGAGCATAATTAATGCCGACATGGTTGTGAGTTTTGGTAATTGAGAGATGGTTTTTTGATGATCCACCGCTTCCAAATAGCTTCTTCTTCAGCTTGGTGTTCCAATAATTTTTCACATCATTATCTGTTCTTCCAGATAGATTAGATGCTATTGTTGACCATCTAATTAATAAACAACAACACAACACAATAAAAATAATTTAATTTCACTAAACGGTAAGTTAAATAAAAAACATTACAGGGTTAATGAATAATGCACTTGATCAATAACAATAAAGTTCTAACTTAGATGTAGGTTAAAAATTACTAATGAAGAAATGATTAATATTAAAGTAGTTGTAATCAGACAGAATGTTCAAATATTACCCCCTCCCCTCAAATTCTCTACTAGTCCAATGTAGAGGATGGACATGGTAATTGAATATGAATATGGATATGAAAAGAAATTAATATAAAATTTCTATGTCAAAAAAAAAAAAAGATTTGAATTTAGGTATATCTATTAAAACTGAAAAAGATGTCTATGCATACAAGTGATTCTTTATTTCTTGCATCTGTATATGAGGTGTTTTTGCTTTAGAATTTAGCAGGAAAATTTGAGAGAAAAATAATATAAAGCTCTAATTTTAAAAAGTAATTATATTTTGATGGAAACCGTTGAAACTATGGGTTAAAACATTCCATGATAAATCTCGGACCAATCTAGCTAAGGTTATGAGTGTAGATCAATGTGATCTTAGTATAAAATTGCTAGCTCAGTCACATAATGGTATAAACACCATCCAACTAGTATATAATAGCCGGTTTGATTAGAGTGACAATCGAGATAATCCCAAGAAATAGGACTTGAAATCTAGTTTGATAATCAAGGTGATGGCTTTGAATCAGTTGAATCAGATATTTACAATACAAAAACCAACTGATTATGTGTGAAGACCTAGGCAATTGCCATATCTTTTCCGTAAATAAGGACACTCTTATGCATTTAGTTTGCACTTCTACACGAGTTCCGAACACAAGTTGAAGCACACACTGTCAGTGTGGACCCTGAGAAATGGACTTTATATCCTAAACAATTCTTCACACTACCCATGAGCAGCCACCATTGACTGAGCATCCAGGTAGAACTAGGAACAGCGTTATGTACCATCAACCTCTGTCTCTTTTGTCTATTATACGTAGGCAGGTTCCGCGTTTCGAGCAAAGAAATAAGCGATATATCTAGACAAAGTTAAGTCGAAGATTCACAGATATATAGGAAAGTGCATGAATGTAAATTCATGAGAATTAATTGTATGTACGTATACATATGTATGCATGTATGTATGTTTGGGAAGAGCATGCCTGCTGCCGATCTGGGCATAGAGGGAAATAATGATGTTATCTTCTTCCTCAGTAAAGTCCCCATGCTTGATGTGTGGCCTAAGATAATTTAGCCACCTTAAACGGCAACTCTTCCCACAGCGCTTTAGACCTACAAAAGGAATTATCATATATCATCCACGAATGTTAATGTCCATTAACATTTAATGTCAGTATCCGGTACTGATGACAGTATTTGTATTAATAATCAGGAGGGAAGCGAAATCTCACTGAAGATTCACAAAGTTTAAATTCTTGATAAATCTTCATGTTCCTTGTCCTTACAGTGCACCATAGAATAAGGCTATAGTATAATGTTAAAATTATTCTATTGTGATGTAAGCCAAGGGTTACACCAAGAATTATGCGCAGAGGAAAAAGGAGGAAAAGAGAAAAGAACAGTTCATGCTCAAAACAACTGAATTTGGAAGGGAAAAGAGGTGAGTGGGTAGCAGTTTGGGTTATAAAGGAAGAACAAACGACGAACAACGCATGATACTCCTGGATCATAAATTCTGAAACAAATCTTACGCACATAGTTTTATCTTTAGATACATATATAGGCGTTATTTTCATAGTTTTACTATTATATAATTCGTGATCTTATTCATAATTTACCAAAGTTCAGCCCATTAGAGCTTGGACTGAATTAAGAATTAAGTATCGAGAGGGAGAACAACCAGCTTTGTGAGGCAAAGCAATCCAGTTGCCACCAGTGCCGTACTCCTGAACATAGTTTTTGAGGCTTTCGTCTTCCTCAGGAGACCATGGCCCTCTCTTCACCTTTGCTTTATCACAGCATGGAGCTCTTCCCATGGATGCCCTCTCTGTGCGATAGAGAGAGAGAGAGAGAGAGAGAAATGCACAAGTTCAATTGGAGACGCAAGGCAGAGCAAGAGGGAGCACCAATAATCAATATAACGAGTTAGAAGAAGAATACGCGAAGGGCCAATGGGCATCTACATATCTTCCACAGTTATGGAGTAAAATGATAAAAGTATTCTCACTTAAATGTCATACATATTATTATATTTTAGTATCACGTAATAAACATGCACATTACATAAAAAAATCAAAAAATATATTTTTCTGACTTTGTTAGACTCTTTAAATTTTTAATATGATCCAAAAGGCACTCAATTTATCCTGAAATTTCATAAAGTATAAATTAAAATTTAAAAAAAAATTAAAAAAAAAAACGAATTGGGAAAAAATCTTTAAAAAGAGTGATTTCTTGTAGCTCTCATCATGTTTGAATATTTATTTTGTAAGGAGGACTCCACTGTAAAATATGACACGCCAATTCCGTGTTCATTTGAAGATGGTATTTGGAATACCCATTTCTCTATCTGTCATTCATACGCGAGGCCGTCGGTGGCCTCAAGCGTCCAAAGCAAGGCAGGATCTGTTCGATATTTTTAGATTAAAAGGGTAAATATTTTAATGCATGTCATTGTTAAAATAAACATAATTATTTTAATAAATATATATTTTTAAATATAAATAATTTGAATAGATTTGTATCTTATGATATATTGGGAATAATGTATCAGTAGTAATATTGATGCGTCCATGGATTTGAACTTCGAATAGAGTCGGGCTGATCCGCTTGTCGTGATTCTGGCTCCATTCACTGAGTTTGGAGCCTGCACACCACTAAAAAGAACAGGGGGTCAGCGTGTCGGCGGAAAATTATCTCACCGAAAATACTCCGACGCTTAAATCAGTAAACAGCCTTCAAAGTATGAGAAGGAAACTCAAACTGAGAATTGAAAGAGAGAACGAGAGAGAGCGTACGTGTGGATTTCCAGATGTAAGAGAGGCGAAGCCGTCGTCTTAAATCTGGAGGGTGGGGAGGCAGAAAACGGCCGTCAGAAGCACGTTGTATGCCTTAAGTTTTTTGAGTAACCGCAGAGAGTAAAGAGGATTGTCTCCAAGTGTTTTGCGTAACCGAAAGCGTGCCTTGAATGAAAATTCAAGGGCTTATTTACAGACATAAGGTAATCTCCTTCGTTTGGAAGGAGTGATACCCCGCGTCATTCCTGGCTGGCTTGCCCTTTCAGAACTGATGCCAGTTGCCAAACAGAGCAAGGTAGTTTCCTTTCGCAGCGGCCAGTGGCTTTCCTAACCGCTCACCTTCCTTCTGTGTATTTTAATGTTGGAATCCCCAGTTGGCAGGAGATTGAAAAAATCTGGTGCCTTCCTTACGTGATGGGAGCCGATTTTGTCAATATCCATTTTGGGAGCCAGCTGGGATCGTGGAAGATGTGGGAAAGTCGTTGTTGGCCGTCGGGTGGATCATGGGCTCAAGTGGGACAAATCTGTAACTGTAGAAAAAACCACTATTGGGCCCAATAGCTACAGTTCGCAGACAATCAACGTTTGAGTTGACCGTCTGGTTATGAGTTAGCCGCCAAGATGGTAAACGCCAGCGTTGACCGTTCTGGGCCTTTCAGAGTTTGGGCCCATTTTTTAAATGGGCCCGTTAGCGAGTTGACCGTC
>JAOVVI020016320.1:0-10923 GCA_028571085.2 Nepenthes alata
TTCATATCCAAATACGGCAAAGTATGGGGGAATATATATATATATTTCTAACCAATTATTTTTTAGTTAAACTTTTGTCTATTTAATTAAACATATTTAAAATAATATTATGAAAAATATTTTATTAATATTTTTAATAACGTAATATTTTATCTATATATAAAAATTAATAAATTAATATAAAAATAAATAGATATATAAAAACTACGTCACCGTCATAGGTATACCAAGAGTGGCTAAATTATATTACAAAAAATGTTTATTTTCTTCAAAAATATGAATAAATAGTTATTTTATGATAACATACTATTTATTTATAACTTATTTTAAGATTGCATGAATTTATTTTAAAAATAAAATATACAGAAAATATCTTTGATTGGACCGAAAACTATGAAATTAATTATATATATAACACAATAAAATGGGTTTTAATTGAACTAGTTGAGAATAAGTTTAATTGTGTTACATCTCACAAAGTACTTATCATTTTTGATGAGATTGTAGATTAGAACAGGAGAAATATTATTTATGTATTTATTTGTAAATTAATTTATATTAAAATTATAAAAAAATAAATATGAATTTTATATTTTTATATTAATTTTAATAATTTTAATATAAATAAATATAAAATTAATATATAAATATTATTTGTTATTGATCTATTAGCAACGTGTCAATTAATGAAGTGCGCATTAGGGTTTTGACGCTGTGATGGCCACAACCACGCTTCAAAAAACCCTAAACTCTTCTCAACAGAGTGCTTCCCAATATAGAACGCGATTAGGATTTTGAAACAGTGCTTAGATTTTGACTGTGAGTGCGAAAAGTTTCAATCTTGATCAGCAAGAAAGTTCATACATATACTCCCTTGGACGAAAATTTGAGTTAATTTGCAAGAAATTTCAGAGATAGACATGAGTTTCCCGGATCCTCTGCCGCCATTTGTACCACCTCCCTCCATTTCTAATGGCTTTGATTATCTAGGTTTCTGGCCTCAGATTCAAATGGACAACGATCAACCCGAATCCCATGCGCAATTTGATTTCACCCCTCCGTTCAAAAGACCCAGAAATTCTGATAACCAATCTCAAACTTCGTCGATCAACCCTAGGACGACCCAACCAAATCATCCGATCAATAAGCCAGTTGGTAAAATCTTCTTCAAGACCCGTTTGTGTGCAAAATTTAGAATTGGGCAATGCAAGAATGGCGAGAATTGCAATTTTGCTCATGGGGAGGAAGATCTGAGAAAGCCTCCTCCCAATTGGCAAGAGCTCGTGGCTGGAGGTGTACAGGAAGATTCTGGGAATGAGAATTGGAATGATGATGAGAGGATTATTCATAGGATGAGGATTTGCAAGAAGTTCTATAATGGGGAAGAGTGCCCTTACGGGGAGAGGTGCAATTTTCTTCATAGAGATCCTCCCTCAAAGTCAAGGGATGTTTCTGGGAGGTTTAGGGAGAATGTTCATGTTTCTAGGGAGTCTTATGCCATTAGCATTGGTACTATTACCCCAGGGCCTCCTATAGTGAAAGGAAGTGCCCTGGATCAATCTAATGCTAGCAAGTTCGTTGAGCCGTTTCCAGATCCCTTGAGCGGTAATATGAGGCCCGTGTATTGGAAGAGAAGGCCGTGTACTAAGTGGGAGATGACGGGTCAATGCCCTTTCGGCGAAAAGTGCCATTACACTCATGGGCAAGCAGGTATTGGAGCTCAGCTTGCTTTTATTGGATCAATTTATTCCTATTATTTGATGATTATGTCTTGTTCTAATTATTTGATATTTCGACTTATGTTCTTCAACGATCCAAGTTGTATGTATGTGTGTTCAGGATGAATGCTGAAGTTTCCGTTGGTGTACTTTATTATAACTATGAAACACTCTTCATCTATTTTTCTATAAATAACCACTCTAATTTGGATTTAAATTCTCTTCTGTCTTCTGATGTGAATGAATAGTGATGATTTTCTCCTTCAGATTAAGAGATTTAACTCATTTAAATGCATTTTTCCCTAAGGATCTGTCATCTTCAATAAATCTGTATATATAGTAAGTGATAATGCTATTGGTTATCTTGGCTATGATGACTTATGAGCGTATTCTTTAATCATGTATCTTAAGGATATTTTATAATTTTTTAAATATGAGAACATTCTTGTGTTGCTATGGCGTTTTAGTTCAACCAAATTGTTTCTCCAGGATCAGAGAAAAATTTTATATTTGTAGAGATCGCAAGTCATGCTATCCTGATTATGCCATATGATGAATTCTCACATAACCTGACCGAAATCAAGGTAAAATGGTAACTCTTATGCTTAATAAAATGTTGACCGTAATATTCTTGACGAGTATAGGTTCTTTCATTCTTCACTTCCTATGTAATTACTTGGCTAATTGGTGGAAAATCCTACAGCAGTTACAATACAAATCAAGCTCGCGTGTTTGACCTTAGGTACATATATCCCCTTTGATACTTGTACCAAATCCGAGTAGCATTTTGCTAGTTCTAGACTCTATGCAAATGATTACCTGGGAATCCTCTCAGCCAACAACTTAACTAATACACTCATAGAATGATATGTTGACTAGTATATACGGTTTTTAGTCTCCTGATATCGATATTTTTGATACTTTGATAAATTTTTGATATGTTGTTGTATTGATCATGTATTACTCAATACACCCGATATTAGGTGACACACGTAATATAAGTTGATTGTGTCCCCACATTTCGACTTGCAACAAAATTTGCATCCAATATGTCCAATACTGATATATATTACCTAATATAGTTGATAGTAATATGTCTATGACCGATGCCAATATTTTCATTAATGGATGCTCTCCGGAATGCCTTGAAAATCTAAATCATATGCTATTGGTAGTTATCTTCTCTGCTTTTTATTTTATTTTTCTTTTGGATTGGTTAGAGTTGGGAAAGAAATGGTGTGAGTGGACACTGGCGATTGATGTGGGTAAAATGACTAGCCTCGTCTCTTTTTGCCCCATTTTTTTGGGGTATTTTTTAAAAATCATCTTCTGTTTATATTTGTTGTTTCTCTGTTGAGAATATATTGTAAGATTTCAATAATTCAGCTGCAATTTGAATGCTAAATGGGGCAAGAATTCCTGTTGAACTCACATAACCGTTGCCCTTTTACCAGAACTTCAGGCTTACAGCAGTCGTGCTACTGAGCTCGAACCACTGGTTACAGCCTCTAGTGCTGCTAAACCCCTTCCTGCCCCTGCCAATGAATTGCTTTCAATGAAGACGGGTGCCGTGTCAGATCAAGAAGGGCAGGGAAAGAAGTGCCTCTTGAAGTGGAAAGGAACTAAGAAGATCAATTCCATTTACGGGGACTGGATTGATGATCTGCCTCTGGAATTGCCTGATGATGTTTAAAGAAGAAGCTCAAGTTTGAGATTTTTCTGGAATTTGAAAGTTGAGTTCTAACACCCGATTCTTCACTTTAGATCGAGAAAATTTTCCATTCTTCTTCTAAAATTTGATTCAAAATTCAAAATTCATGTTCGTGTATTTCTCGGCCTTTGGGTTTTTCTATGCAGTGAGAATAGTGATTTTATTTCTTCTCAATTGTGACCTTTCATTGATTTTGTCCTTTTTTTTTGTGGTTTTGGAAGTAAAATAATTCATTGTAGGGACCCTTCACAGAATCATCACAGATGTTAAATATACAGCGTTGTTATTTCAAATTTGATGCATTTTTTTTTTTAACTTTGTGATAATATTGCAATTCCTACAAGTCAATTTGTAGTTCCCGAATGCAATTATGATTCTCCCTTTGGTCTGTCTTCTTTGGTGTTTTCCCCTGTGATTCATCTGAATTGATTCAAAGATCATGACCAAAATCATCTGATGAATTATACTTGGAATCTCACTTTACCAACTGATTTATCAAAAACTATCCAAAATGGAGATAAAATAGTTATTTTTCTGTATGAATGGCGTATAACAGGAGTATAAATAATAGCTCTCCATCAAAGTCAGTTTAACTTATGAAGAAATGTCAGCAACCTGATATTTTTATTTTTATTTCTATTTCCTGGAGAGCATTTTCAAAACATTATTTCAACAGTGAGTTTTGAGAAGTTCATTGTTGAGCTCGGTTTTGCAGAGTTCATTGAGATCTAATGAATTAAATTTGAGATATTTTGTCACACCCAATTAAAAAATTAGGCTTATCAACTATTTTAGCAGAGGGAATTTCTTCTTACTTAATTTTATATTTATCTGATATCCTTGAATACAATACTATTAAACTATACAAATAAATCATAAACATTCACAATTATAAGTTAAAATCTAAAAAATTGAATAATAACGGATGAAATTGGTTGAGAACCCATTGGCAATAATATAAAGCACGACACAAAATTTGGTTGTTCCAGTTATTATTTTTAAGATTCACACTTAATCCATCGAAAATTTAAAAATTTAAAATTAAAATGAATTATACATTTAAAAAGTGCTGTAAATCAATTATATATGTTGGGACATTTAGCATTAATCATTGTCCACATCTTTGTTTTCTTCCAGCCGGCCAAGGTGATTCTGAAGTCACAATCGATTATAATTGTCCATAGATTTATAATTATGGTTGATCCAATTATCCTATGTTCTAATATGTTAAGTTCAAAGTAACTAATAACCATTTAATAATTTTTTTCATCTTTAAATTTATATTTTTATTATAAAATGCACAAATAATCTCTATTAATTGAAAATATGTATAGCCTAAAATGAGAAACCAGAAAGAGCATAAGTTTTTTTGGGAAAATTATACTATATATTAATGTTTTTAAAAATAAGATGTTCGGATTTTTCAATCCATTAATTAGATACCTGATTTTTTTATTGTACAATGCACAAGTAATTTTAATATAATAAAAAATTATAATATAGAAGATGACTATATTAATATACTTATCAAGTATCAGAGAATTTTAAACAAAAAAGCATTGTTATTCATAGGAGAGACTCCATATTGAATAGTTTCTATTCTAGCATAAAGGAACACATTAGCGAAAATCCCACACAAGCATCGACCCAAGGGCAAGCTCTTGGATATATATGTTAACTTGAAGGAAATGTGCCGGTCACGATAGCCTATCACAATGGGACAAGATTTGATAAGATACGCTAGCAACGTTTGGAATCAAATTGTTGGTCGAAAATGGGGCAGCCGACTCCTTGCAGGCACAAGGGAATTGAAGAGATGGGTGATTATAAACAGGAGGTGAAAAATAAGAACAGAACACACAATTTTTTCTCATTGCACTCTGCTTCTTCCTTTTTTTTCACTCCTCTATTTTCTTTATACTTGGATTTTATCTCCTTGCACTCTACCGTGCTCAGATACTCTCCTTCTCTGTTCTGCATGCCCAGCATGCGTATATATAATGGTCTGTCCAGAGACATTTAACCAATAAGCGGGTTGAGTGTGGTCAAATGCATACTACCTGCCCTGCAACCTGCAAACAACTTTATCCACTAACTCTGTAACCTGTCACCTGCACAGACGGCGTACACGCTGTAAGTCTGTCATCTGCTCTGTTGTCCAACAACTTGTTACCAGCTGTCCACAACGTTTTCAGTCGTTGCTGTAGACAAGTCACTTGGCCGTCTGTGCCCATTGGCTATCACAAGAGTCTTTCGGCGTTCCTTGGTTGATTCCATACCAGTAATACTAACTGGTAAATTCTTCATTCCCAGTCGGTCAACATGTTGACCGACAACCCAAAGGCGCTCCAACATTTTCTACTCCGAAAATACTATCAGAAAATCCTCTCCCGATTTCTTTTCCAGCATTAGCTGGTCAATCTTCCGTTGACCAGATCCACAACCATTCGATCAATCTTTCGTTGATTGGATCCGGTCAACATCCCATTGGCCGTCCTCTACAGCCATCCGGTCAACCTTCCTATTGATCGTCTTTGCCTTCCAGCCGGTCAAGACCCCGATGGCAAATTAGTTTGTTGAATCACCCATAAGGGAGTGACCTACCCTAACATAAATTTAGGAAAGTACACATCTCCTTGATGTCATACAGATTATGTAGTGTCTATATGACTTAGATAACTTTTATCAACACCTACAAATACAGGTTTTTATCCAAATCTAAAAAGGATCTAATTTTTGTGAGTTTAAAGGGCCATTATTTTATCGAATATCAGACTCATCTTACAATTAGACAAATTTATTTTCATACTTGGAATCAAGTGTGTATGTTGAGAACTGTAATTCTCTCTCGAGTAATCAATCAATTTGACTTAAGATCACTCCACTTCATGCAAAAATTATGTAACCATTTTCATAAGCATCACATAAAATCTATGTTATCATATAATTAAAAGGAAGTATTACTCTGTCGGCCATGCTTTTTGACTAAGCTCCCATTCAATGGTTGGCTCATCTACTAATATTTAAAATATCAATTTGGTCGTCTAATTCAAAATAGTAGCACTTTTTT
This sequence comes from Nepenthes alata, assembly GCA_028571085.2. NCBI lineage: Eukaryota > Viridiplantae > Streptophyta > Magnoliopsida > Caryophyllales > Nepenthaceae > Nepenthes > Nepenthes alata. The sequence continues at coordinate 6,500 of JAOVVI020016320.1, forward strand.
ATCACTTTTTTACTAACTTGAGCCCAAATTGATTAAAATATTTGAATAGTTTTTTTCTAAAATACAATTCAATATATTTTACTATTGTTGTTAGCTATGTGAAAGGTCAATGAACCAAAAAATTAAAAATATCAAGGGCAGTTTGATTACGAAAAATTAAAAAAATAAAAATAAAAGTACTATTCATATTTTATTTTTAAAAAATTACAAAAATTATAAAATATAAGTAAATATTATTTTTTTCATACCATTCTTACATATTGTCTTTTTTTTTTTTCAAAAAATAGAATTATGTGGAATGTTAAGGGGCTTTTTATCTCTATATATAATTATTGTAATAAATACATAAATTATGTTTTAAATATATGTTAAATTTAGTTGATTATTAAAATATTACAGTTTAAATTTGAATAAGCACAAAGCACTCAACAGCGTCGCCCGTCTTCGCCGTCGTCAATGCTTTCACGTCGTCAAAATTTTCGCAGCAGACCAGATGAAAGGGAAGACTGATGGTCTTGTTCCTCTACTCATCCCAAACCCCTACTCTTCTGTTGCTCGCTAAAACTGTCTCCCTCCAAACGCCCGCCGTAATCCGCCCTCGCTCTCTACCTCTTTCGACCATGTCCATCAATCTCAGGTTCCATGCCTTCGCCGGCAACCCGATCAGGGCAAAAACCGCAAAACCCACCGACCGATTTTCACCGAATTCAGCTCTTGAATCCATTAAAACTTACCTTTTGGGCAATATCCACGACCCGATTTCTCCCAATTTTAAGGTCTTGCCCTTCAGAAAAGGCCGCCCTTTGGCCGGTTCCACCGACGACTCTTCACCAAATTGGCATCTGGGTTGGCTCAGTTTGGCTGAATGCAGAGATCTGTTGGCTGATTCCGAGGTGAAATTGAGTGAAGAATCGTTGGTTTATCTGGGTTCACGGTCGGAGGAGGGTGAGGTTTACTGGGCAATCGATGTGTCTGACGATGCCAAATTGGTTGAAGAATTGGGCACGAGATATTTTTGCTTTGTTGAGCTCAGGACTCTGATGGTAGCTACTGATTGGGCTGATGCTCGTGCCATGGGTGAATTGGCAGTCGCTGGCCATGTAAGTCTGATTGTTTATACTTGTTTGAGGTGTGAAATCCATCGTTAATGTTATACTATGAAACGATTATCAGGCCTTCGCCTAAGGTTTTAGCTTATAGGGATTAAGCCTCTGGGATGAAGTGGTAACTTGTTCACCGTGTTAGAACATGTAAACAGAGATGAATAAATGTTTCTGAAATTTCTGTGTATTTAAACTGTACAATAAACTTTCATTTTATATGGAAGTTGGTTAACTACATAAAACGGAAGCTAATAATTAATTATACAAATTATATTGCCTAATTTAGGATATATCAATCAATATAATATCAAGGGTGAATCCTTTATCTTAGGAATGATATTATAGGCTAGACATTGGATCAAAGCACTCTTGATCAGGTGGTCCTGACTTTGAATATAGAGTGCGACTGTCGTTAATTCATGCTTGAAGTGTGTTGGGTTGAGGTATAATATCAAACCACTATAATTGGCGCTTCACTTAATAATTGTGGGGATGAGTGGTTACTTAATGTTGGGGTCACTCCTTTCAGGGAATGTGACCGCGGACTTTTGTGGCGATATGGTCCATGGATTTATACCCATGAATTGTCTGCAGACTTGTGGCCAAGTCGAGCGCAGATTCTGAAAATAGATGCGAAATTTAATGTAATATCCGAGAATCTTCCTCTGCTAAAGATTGAGGATTTTGGGCAATGCCTGGCGGCATAATTGGAGGTCTCAGAAGATTTACTGTGCACATGAGATAATACGTGCAGTCTTTGTAGAGTGGTAGGCTATTTTTTGCAGAATCGATAATCTGCAGAAATGTTGCAAATGTGCAGGCTGCCAGGCGGCCACCTATACGGGTGTCTTCCACGTTGGCATGACTGTTGCCTTCAACAGCCCGTGTATATATATTTGTAATTGATTGCTGGGGCTTTAGTAGTAGAAAACACAGAGAACGTGAGAGTGTGTGGGTTTTCAGAAAAGATAAGTAAAGTGTAATAGAGAGCTGTGAGTGTGTGTGCTTTGTTTTTCATCGTTGTCTCTAAGGAGGCTTGTGTAGCATTGTTATCCCTGTAACCAACTCTCACATATAGCGGATTTATTTGTGGACTGAAATTCCGTGGTTTTTTCATTATTTTGAAGGATTTTTCACGTAAAATTTGGTTGTATTCTTCTTTTTCATTTTATCTCTCCTTATTGATGATTCTGTCCGAGTGCATGTGTGTGTGTGTGGGCGTAAGTGTTGTCTTGTTGTCCGATTGGTCACTTTTGCTTTTGCGCCAACAAGTGGTATCCGAGACAGGTTGGTTCTTTGTTCGGTGACGTTTGTTGAACGTTGTTATGGAGATTGGGAGCAAGATGGTTTGTCTGAACGGCACCAATTACGTTACTTGGCAAAAAAAGATGTCAGACTTGCTGTTTGTCGAATCCATGCACAATTCGATGTTCGCCACTCAAAAGTCAGAGGCGAAATCGGACGAGGAATGGGTGTTGGAGCACAAGTAGGCATGCGGCTACATACGGCAATTCATAGACGATAACGTTTATAACCATGCTAGGAGCGAAATGAATGCCAAGACACTGTGGGAAAAGTTAGAGAAGCTGTACTCCTCCAAGACTGGCAACAACAAAGTCTATCATCTGATGAAATTGATGCAGATTAGGTACAAGGATCGCTTGTCCGTTTCCGATCACCCAAATGAGTTTCAAGGTTGTGTGGACCGGCTGAGTGGCTTAGTTATCAAGTTCGAAGACGAGGTGCTAGGTTCGTGGCTCTTGGCAACCCTACCGGACTCATAGGAGGTGATATGAATCACTATTACCAACACAATTCCTGATGACATTATGACCCCGGAGATGGCCAAAAGAGCCGTGCTGAATGAGAAAATGAGACGGCGGGCTCAAGGGACCTCGACCTCTCAGCCTTTCGAGGTACTTGTGACAGAGTCATGGGAAAGGAGTTAAGACCGTGGACAGAAACCTAGAGAAAAGAGCTAGAGCAAGTCTCGGTCAAGGTACCAAAAAATGGAGTGCCATTATTGTGGAAAGAAGGGACACATTAAAAAGTTTTGTTATAAATGAAAGCGTGAAAACGTTAGAAAGGAGAAAGGTGAAAAGGGACATGGTGAGGAAAAGTCCTTGGTATCTGTTGTTACTGGAGATGATCTCATTTTGACTGGTGAAGTGGACGACATTGTAATACACTTGGCTGAGCAGGAGACCGACTAGGTGGTGGACTCTGGCACATCCATCCATGTCACCTCTAGAAGGGAGCTCTTTACTTCTTACACTCCGGGTGCTTTTAGAGTGTTAAAGATGGGTAACATGGAGACATCCAAAGTAGTCGACCATGGTGACGTGTCTTTTGTTACCAATAATGGAGCCCGACTAATCCTGAAGGACGTTCGACATGTCCCTGATATTAGGATAAATATCATCTCAGCTGGAAGACTGGATGATGTTGGCTTCTGTAATGTCTTCTGTGATGTAGGATATAAATTGACCAGAGGGTCTCTTGTAGTTGTCCGAGGAAAGAAGGTGTCTGGTCTTTATGTCTTGCAGGCAACTGCTGAGGCCGGAGAAGTCAATGCCATCAGCAGTGTGGAGTTCTCGAACTTGTGGCATAGGAGATTGGGCCACATGAGTGAGAGAGGAATGAGTGATCTGACAAGGAAGGGTCTCATTCCATAAATGGATGAGGACAGATTTAAGACTTCCTCTCATTGCATGGCGGGGAAGCAGAGGAGAGTCTCTTTTCAAGGATACTCATCTTTTAAAAGGTCTGAGGTACTTGAACTTGTTCACACCGATGTCTGTGGATCGTTTAAGGAAAAGTCATTTGGAGGAGTACAATATTTTGTCTCCTATATTGACGACTGCTCGAGGGAGTTGTGAGTATTCCTATTTAAGTTCAAGGATTAGGTCTCTGGAATTTTTGAGCAATTCCATGTTCTTGTTGAACGTGAGACGGGAAAAAAGTTAAAGGCCGTTTGGAGCGACAATTGTGGAGAATATATTGGAACCTTCAATGCCTACTATAGGTCACATGACATTAGACATCAAAGGACACCTCCAAAGACGTCGCAGTTAAATGGCGTGGCTGAGTGAATGAACCGCACATTGATGGAAAGGCTCAGGTGCTTGCTGTTTGAGGCAAAGCTCTCCGGATCCTTTTGGGCCGAGACCCTGAAGACGACGACCCATGTGATCAATAGGTCGCCCAGTAAGCCTCTAAATGGTGAGGTGTCAGAGAAGATTTGGACTAGAAGGGAGCCAACCTATAATCATCTTCGGACTTTTGGCTCTAAGGGTTTTGTTCATATCCCGAGAGATGAGA
>JAOVVI020016321.1:0-10923 GCA_028571085.2 Nepenthes alata
ATATTTTGAATAAAGAATTAAGGAAATGAATGAAACTAATTTTATTTTTTATTTGAAATTTTGATTTTTGATGGGTAGTTTGGGCTGGTCCAAAAAAAAAATGGTCTAAATCCACAAAGATCCACGCATTGACATGAACGGTCAATGCGAACCGTTGACTGGACGAAAGGCCAATGAAACCAGCACAATGACAGGCGACGAGAATTAGGGGCGGTCAACATTTTCGTTGACCAGTAGCGTTGTAACAAGCCTGCCCTCGAATAAGCCTTACATTGGCAAGGCCAAATTTGACAGGCAGCAGCTTTCTTCCATGATTTCACACTCTTTCAGAATGTAACCTCCACAGTAACGATCACCAGCAGATTCAGCACTCACCCCATAAGAAAAGCGCCGGATTTTCTTCCCTGTCTACTGTAAAACCCTAACAGTTGCAAAGCACATAAGGACGAAAAACCTCCCAAGGAGCCATTACCGCCATTAATACCAGCGTCAAGAATGGAAATTGTTCCAACAGAGCCCTGAGGTCTCGCACTCCTTCCTAAGGAAGGAGTCTCAACCACTCGACTATAAGAAGGCCATGGAGTCAGCACTCGAGGCACACCTTCTTGGAGAAAACAAACGCTCTCATACCAACTTCAATCGCTCTCAAGCTTACGTTCCTTTTTTCCAGAGTTCGCCCGACATCCTCTCAAGCTTTCGCGCTTTTAGGACGCCCACACTCTCTTACTTCTTATCGCTAAGGTTCTCGAAAACCCAGATACAGGAACCAACGCTCCTCACGAGCAACTTTAACCTCTCCCAGCGAAAACTAAATCATTCATATAAACACTCTCTGCCTCTAATCCTTTTCACGCTCTTTTCTTTACCTTCTCGATTCTTGGAATGTTATTTTACTGACTTCAGCGTCGAAGTGTTTTTAGTAGTATAACGTCCCACCGGTATTTAACCTCTCGTTTGTTTTAATGGTGTGCAGGATCCATACTAGGTGAATGGAGCCTGATTCAATGATCAATGTAACTCAAACCTGTTCGAAATTTGGTTCTAGGACGCATCATTAGCGTCGTCTATGGAAAACGCTTACAAAAAGTCGGCTATGTTTTTTCAGAAACCTTTCTCAACCAATACCCTCAATCGAAATGGTGAACACGATGGCACAACCAAGTGAACCCGTCTGGCGGAGTACATGCAGAATACCAACAAGATGCTCCAAATACTCTACTCCTGCCAAGAGCCCGCACAGTAGGGGCTCCGCCAATAGTAGCCCCCGCACCGGCCTCCAAGAGGGGAGGCCAAAGGAAGAAGAAGTCAGCCAAGAAATCCAGGAGGCCGTCCCACATTCAGGTGCCAGAGCCTCCACAAGCCCAAAGCCGACTAAGGCCTAGGAAGCATTCAGGCAGCATGACTCTGGAAGAAAGTCCCGAATGAAAGAACCCCCGATATACTCGGGTGGAATCAAGGACCCAGATCGAATAAGCCTGTCGGACCATCAGATCCACTGGAGATAGCAGCCGACCGACAACTATATATGGACCAGCAATGAGTATGTGGCAGATCTATATAAATCCCCTTTCAAAGCGGAGATCTTGAGCCGTCCCATGCCTATAAAGTTTAAAATGCCAATCCTTGACTCGTATGATGGGAGCATTGATCCTATCGACCACCTTACCCACTTTCGCACCCATTTGGGTCTACAAGGTTTGGAGGACGCAACCATGTGTCACTACTTACCGCTCACTTTAAAAGGGGACACGCACATCTGGTTCCATCATCTCCCATCGGATTCCATCTGAAGCTTCTGAGAGCTAGCTGACCACTTTCTGTCACAGTATGCCTCTAGCTGCCGAGAGGAGAAGTAGACTTGGCACCTATCGCATATCAAGCAGAAGCACAGGGAGAATCCGCTAAAGTTTCTAGACCGTTTCGTAGCAGAAGTTAGACGGATCCCCATGCTCATAGAGGAAATAAAACTGGGCAGTTCTATCTCCGCTTTGACACATGGAGATTTCTTTAGGCACCTGGCCCATAAGAATTCACAAACCTTCCGGAAAGCGGAGTCTTTCACTAGGGCCTACACGGCGGCAGAGAACGCCAACGAGGCTAAGCGTCCTGAGTAGACGGAACAGCTTCGCTCTTTCCCGGTTGAAGAAAAGAGGAAGTATAGCAGCGATGATCACCCCCGCCGAAAACACCCTAGGGCTGGACTCCGAAAGTGCAAGGACTACAGTCCAATCAGCGTGACGCCCTTGACCGACACGCGTTCAAACATCCTCATGCAGATTAGGGGTAAGAAGTTTCTTAAATAACCAAAATCACTTAAGAAGGCAGAAGGGGGAATCCAGCCAAATACTGTGATTTCCATCGATCCCCCAAACACTTTATCGAAGATTGCAAAATGCTCCAACGGGAATAGAAAAGATGACCTGCAGGGGCCACCTTACGAGGTTCATCAAACACCCTTGCCAGAGCTCCGGTACAGCGGGCGGTGAAGGCACAAAACCATCTCCTCTGAGAAATCGTGTTGTGGTAGGAGTAGTCAATATGATCGCAACTCGACTTATCAAAACTCCGACAGATCGTAGGGAACAATATGTCAGGAATAAGAAGCAGCGCACTGAGAATAACATCATTAGTTTTAGCAATGATGACTTTGAGTGTGTAGTTTTTCCCCATGCAGACCCCCTAGTTGTATCCGCCTTAGTTTTGGACACTAGCGTTGACTACCAGTTGAAATGAGTATTCGTCGATAATAAAAATTCACGTGATTTGCTTTACCTTGATATGTTTTTTAAACTTGGTTTAAAAAAAAGAGCCAATCAAAGCCTGTTGAAGGGCCGTTGTATGACCTTGATGACGAACTTGTGCCTGTCCAAGGGACAATCCAATTAGAAGTGATCCTGGGCACACACCCAAGAACAGCGAGTAAAACACTTACCTTCTTTGTGGTTCACTTGCCTTCCGTTTACAACGCTATATTAGGTTGTCCATGCCTAGCAGCATTCAAAGCGATCACTTCGATACCGTATCTCAAGATGAAGTTCCTAATGGCTTACGATATAAGTGAGGTTCTGGGCGACCAGGCTACTGGGCAAACACGTTATATGTTCCAGATCACCCCGAATGGCAGCACCCGATTGACAGAAAAACTCAACCATCGGGACGAGATAACTTTATAGCAAGTATAATTCGGAGAGGCAACTAATCTGATCCCACTAAATCAGAAAGATCCAGAAAGATGTGTATAGATCAGCGGCTCACTCACCGGGACACTACGCGACGAGTTGATCACTTTCTTACGACAGAACACAGATATATTTGCGTGGACTCCCGCAGACATGCCTGGAATTTTAGTTTGAATAATGTTCCATAAATTAGGTCTCGATCCCGGCCACAAACCCATCAAGCAGAAACAGAGAAACCATTCCTTGGAAAACTAGTTGCCATCCGGGAAGAGGTAAAAAAGCTACTAGACGCCGGCTTCATCAGATAGATCCAATACCCGGATTGGCTTTCGAACGTCATTCTGGTAAAGAAAAGTAAAGAAAAATGATGAATGTGCGTCGATTTTACCAACATTAATAAAGCCTACCCTAAAGACAGCTTTCCTTTACCCCGAATTGGCCTATTAATAGATTTGACATCCGGGCACGAGCTGTTAAGCTTCATGGATGCACGAGCTGTTTAGCTGAATACCACTAAATGCGTCTTTAGAGTCTCCTCCAGAAAATTCTTGGGTTTTATCGTCTCCCAGCGGGGAATCGAGACAAACCCAGAGAAGATTAAGGCTCTTGTAGACATGTCACCACCACAGAATGTCAAGGAAGTCCAGCGACAAATCGAGCGACTAGCGGCCCTGTCTCGCTTCTTATCGAAGTTATGAGACAAGTACCAGCCTTTCTTTAAGGTATTAAGCGGAATAAAAGCAAACGGATTCCAATGGACGGTGGAGTGCCAAATGACCTTCGACGAACTAAAGCGATATCTGGCCAGCCACCATTGTTGACGTCACCCAAGGATAGAGATGAGCTCTACTTTTATTTGGCGGTGTCAGAGGTGGCCCTCAATTTCATCATCGTACGACAGGACTTCGATGTCCAACGGTCGGTTTATTACGTGAGCAAAACATTGATCGATCCAAAAGTACACTACGCATGTTCCGAAAAATTATCCTTGGCACTTGTCTTCTCCGCTTGGAAATTGAGACCTTACTTTCAGGCTCATCGTGTGATTCTTCTCACCGACCAACCTCTAAAGAGCGTTCTTCAGAAATCTGACATTTCTAAACGGTTGGTAAAGTGAGCTATCAAATTGGGAGAGTTTGACATCAAGTTCTAGCCTCGACCCGCCATTAAAGAGCAGGCTTTAGCTGATTTCATTGTCGAAGCCACGACACCAATTCTCAAGGAACATCCCTCTAAAGACATAGAACAAAGTGAGGTAGAGCCGGAATAGGTCCTCAACGTGGACGGATCATCTACGAGTTCTGGCAGAGGAGCCGGATTAGTCCTAAAAACCCCAGACGGATTTGAGGTGAAGTACTCACTCTGCCTCGACTTCCCAATAACCAACAACGTTGCCGAATATGAAGCCCTGTTGGCTAGGTTAAGACTGGCCAAAGAGTGCTCAGCTAAACGACTGATGATCTACAGCGACTCTGAGCTGGTCGTTAACTAAGTTAATAGGGATTTCGATGCAACCATCTCTCACCTCGCAAAATACTTGGCAAAGGTAAATAAGGTAAGCAGAAGATTCAACCATGTGACTCTTGCCCATGTCCCCCGAACTGAAGACTGGAAGGTTGATCAGCTCGCCAGGGCGACGGCAGCTGAGAATCCAGAACAATACTCAAGGGACATGTGAAAAATTCTTCGTGCTCCCAGCATGGAAGAGTAAGAAGCGATGTTGATCTCTAAAGCAAAAAATTGGACGATATCGTACCAAAAATACCTAACGGATGGACTAATTCCAGAAGGCACAGACGAAGCCAGGCGGGTTAAAACAACAGCCGACTAGTACACCGTGTTTGATGGGCGGCTATATCGCCGTGGCTACTCGATCCCGTACCTCTCGTGCCTCACTCCGAGATATGCAGTTTGCATATTGGCGGCAAGAACTTGGCATTAATATCATGCGCCAAGGTTGCTACTGGCCAACGATGAAAAAGGATGCAGTCGAGTTCGTAAGGAGGTGTGAAAACTGCCAGATTCATGACAATCTTCACCACCAGCCGCCTGCCGAGCTGAAATCCCTCCATGCTACATGGCCATTCGCACAATTAGGGTTGGATATTCTCGGCCTATTTTTCCTTGCAACGAGGAAAAAATAACTCATTATCGTGGATATCTACTACTTCACTAAGTGGACTAAAGCCGTCCCGCTGACCAAAATCACAGAGCACAACGCTCTTGAATTTGTCCGTCAAAATATAGTCAACAGATTTGGCATTCTCAAGGCCATCGTCACTGACAACGAAACCCAGTTCTTGGGAAAACGCTTCACCAAATATTGTACCAGCCTAAACATCAGACTGGTCCTTATTTCGGTAGCATACCTGTAAATAAATAGACTAGTGGAGGTCACAAACCGTACGCTACTCCACGACCTCATGACCAAGCTAGAGGAAGTCAGGGGCTCATGGGTGGATGAGCTACCTTTCGTCATCTTGTCATATCAAACGACCCCAAAGGAGCCGACCTGCGAGACCCCCTTCAACATTTGTTATGTAACTAAAATGGTAATTTTAGTCGAGATCCGGTCGAATCCTTCGGCCCGTAGGATAATTCCAAGAAAATTAGAAAATATCTGGACTTGTTGGAGGGAGCCCACGACGCTGTCAGGATGCGAACCACAACCTACCAACAAGTCACGCGCTATTACAATGAGAAGGTAAAAGTGCGACAATTCGACGTTGGGGACATGGTCTTGCGAAGCATCGAGGCGACGGGCAAGATCGCCAACCGAAATACACTCTCATCGAATTGGGAGGGTCCCTTCTTAGTCTCCACCATCCTATGAAACGGAGCATACAAACTATAGACCCGAAACGACAAGTTGGTTCCTCAAATATGGAACGCAATCCACCTCAAACATTTCTATACAGAGGCACAAATAAATCAACCATCTGCATGCATATAGGAACACTTGGTAGGTTATACCACCTCATTATAGGTTCTTCTCCTCTTCTTTTCCATCCGCATCTTTATGTGTGTTTGTAGGTTCTCACGACCTAGACTGCCCCTAAGTCGGAAGGTTTTTCACCCTCTCATAGCAAAATTTTGGTCATTTAAGCGGCCCATAAGCGGTCGTATTTAAACACTGATCATCCAGGCAGCCCATGAGCGGTCGTATTTAAACCCCAATCATCTAGGCAAAACATAAGAGATTGTATTTAAACCCTAGTCATCCAGGTGGCCAACTAATGATAGAATTAAATATTGGACAACTGAGTGGTCCATTCGAGATCAAAAATCTTAGGGGGCTTAAGCAGAATGCGCAACAACATCATATACTAGAAAGTAGCGCGACCAGTCAACAACGGTCGATAGAAGTAGGGTGGCTTGCCCAAAACTTGGCACGACATTCGAGACAACCCCGATATCTATTCAAAGGCCTAATTCTTTCAGAAAAAGATAACGCCGTCTTAAATAAGGCGAACCGCCAACCTATTCGCGCAGAGTTGGCCGAAAAACTTAGCGACGAAACTAACAAAAGGCAAAAGATGCAGAACATCCATAAAGCTACTGTTTTACTGATTGCACCTATCCAAAAGGTACCTCATCTACATTAGATAAGGGGGAGCGGAGCACCCGGAAGAAGGCGCTGATGATCTGTGGCTGGCCCAGGGTTCCCCCACAAGGCTCTCACAATGCTGAGCAGAGCGATTCTCTCGGTTAAGAAATTCGATTGGAAAGTTGGGATCAATCAGCCGGGCAATGCGTTGACTAATGTTAATCCCCTCCCATTACTGCGCTAGCAGCATGTTCTCAACTTCGTGAGGGCGGATGCGGGTGGTCAGCTCATTCTCTACTGCAGTTATTCGCCCCGCAAGCTGGTCAACGCGCCTCGTGGCTCGGTCGATCTCATCCTCGAGGTGAGCATTATCTTCCCTCAACTTATCGTTCTCTTCCACTAGACTCGGCACCATGGCATCTTTAAAGCTAGCATTCTCCTCTCTAATCTGGGTGACCTCAGCCTCGAAGTTAGCCTGCACTGATCTTAGAGCGACTGCATCATCCCGATGCTCAGTCCTCATCTCTTTCAGCTCCTCGTCGAGCCAAGCAATCAGGTTGTCCCTGTTAGCGATTGCCAGGTCTCGCTGGCCAATTGCCTTAATGACAGCAGTGGATACTTTTTCTTTCTGCAAAAATAATAAATATTAGCGGTAATTAAACCAAGAGGAAAGTCAGGAAGCAAAAAGTTCACCTGCCAAATCCGATGCGCTGGAAGCACTAGCCTGACACGAGATCTTCGCTCTGACAGTGGAGGGACAGAAATGGAACCCTCTCGAGCATACCTAGCATTGGCTTCCAATGTAGACACCTCCAACAGCTCCACCACAAGGTTGTCAGTCTCCGATGGCCTCCCAACATCAGGCTCCTCTAGCCTTTCCACGGCTTGTATAGGTTCATCATCGGCGGCCTCCCTCTCGATCTCTTCCCTGACCTCAATTGTCGATTGAGGTTCTCCGACCACTGACACTCTTGGCTCCCCCAAAATCTACTCAGGAGCTGGCTCGTCGGATGTCGCGACAGCTAGCCTAACGGGAGGCTCAATAGGCGCCTCCCTGGGTTCGCTGGTAGGTATCTCCTTCGATGGATCAGCAACACAGTCAATGACGGCCTCCGGGGAGGGTTCTAACCGCGTCAAGTGCTCCGACTGTAGCAAGGCAAGAACGGCGCGGCTGGTGGCGGAACGCAATCTGATCCTATAAGCCTAAATGGCAGACTCCTCACCACCTAAATCGGAGCTATCTCCTGCAATAGCAAGTTGGCCAATCGAAACGGTCCCTGGATCGGTGGAGGAGGATGAGGAAGGCCTCATTTCATCAACCGTCATCGGCCTCTTTACCACTGGACTAGAGCAGGACTCCTCGCCGGCTAGCTCACCAATCATAAGAGTCCCAGCCTTTCTCTTCAAAGTGGGCCTCACCATCTTTTGTTCTGGGGACGGAAGCCCCCCACTTGGCCTTCCTAGCCTCACCGCGAGAGACCAAGTGATCTCTCGAAACTCTAAGTGGTGTTTTTTCACCAATCGGAACAAACACTCTAGGGACTCTATCTCCTCCTCAGAAGGAATTCCAGTGTAAGTATCGGGCACCTTGCCCCATTCCCGGGTCAACGGTCAATACTCACCCACGTGAACGAAAAAGAACCGATTCTTTCAATTTTTTAAAGAATGGTATATGACAGTACTAACTGGGAGACCGCCATGTAGGGCCAGGGAAATCTGCTCTGCTCCCTGGTTGAACTTAAAGAGCACCCTCACCATCGCCACCGTCATCTGCCTCATATGTTGACGGAGAAATATACATAAGGTACATAGGTATCACATGGCGTTCATGTAATACTATGCGATAAGGACTCAAAGAGCTGTAAAGACCTCCAATAGCTCGTCGGGGACAGGAACACGTAGGCCACTCCACAAGTGGGCCTCGTATATGGTGACGAAACCCTCAGGAGGTGTACACGCCCCATCTTCCTTGGTGGGGACCGAAAAGACTATCCCCGTCGTAGTATTGTATTCCACACATAGCTTTTTCACATCGTGTTCTCTGAGGATGGAGGCAATCTCGAGAATGGGGGCCATGAATATGGAGGCTAGGAAAAGTCAGAGAACACTCAGAAAATTCTCACTTGAAGAAGATGAAGGAAAGCGTGAAAAATTCAAAAAAGGAGATAAACGGACAACTTGAAGGCAGCACAAACGCCAGCCAAAGTAACCATCTCGTAAAAAAGCACCATCATTACTGCCACGTAGCACCCCCTGAACGGGCACTGATGAACCAAATCCCTCGGTGCATTAATTATCGGGATCTTTAATTCTCTGTGTGCAGGCACGTGACCAACTTTTCGTCTAAATAAAATAACTAATGATAGCGCGTCACTCCACTCCCACAGGTTCTTCAGATGTTGGCCTTAACGGTCAACGAATCTGATCAATAGTTCCTTCAGCAGGTTCCCTGGATTTTGGCCACAGTAGTTAGCAATTCTAGTCCACTTCTCCTCTGGCGTGATCTTCAAATTTCGGGCCTAGACAGTCAACGAAGCCGGTCAATGGACCTTGGCGGACTCCAAGCCACACGACCCATTGTGGATATGCTGGAGGTCAAAAGTCAGACCACCAGTATGGAGGGCTAGTGATGGGTACTTCCATAGTGGGCTTGCCTAAGAAGGAGAAACGGTCCAAATCCATAGTGGGCTTAAAAGATGAAAGATGCAAAAATAAAAGTATATAAGTGATGATACTAGGAAGTTGGTCTTTTAAACTTGACTGAGAAGTTGTACTCGACGTGGAGCTGTTTTTGCAGTGGTGTGCTCACAAGGAGCAGCTTTGATGTCATGGGAGGTGAGAATCATAAAAGAATTTTTGAAAGGCTATGCAGATAGTATAATAGTCTTTTGGGAGCAGCATTTAAGGGCTTGATTGAGTGTAAGTGCAAGCGTCTAGATGCTAGTATTAGCACAAATGTAAGTATACCCTTGGAGTTTGTTTCAAGGGCTTTTTATAACTTTTGAGCTAACTCAACCTTACTTGGACGTTAAGGGAGATTGCCAATTACCTTGTGCAAATTTAGAGGGTTGGCACAGGGATTGCGGATACTAATTAAGACAGTCGTGATCAGTTGAAGAGGATTCCTTTCTTTCTTTAGGAGATGTTATGCGCGGCAAATATTAGGGTTGCCATCATGAGAGATGGGTTGAGTTGGAAGTTGCTTTTCCTTGAGAGATTGTGATATATGGTGATACTCAGGGTGCCGGTTAGTTAATACAAGTGATTTCTAGCACGTGAGAATAGTACCATGGGCTGTCTAAATTAGAGCATGGCTAGCTTGGGCTATCCGACCAATTGAGGCAATGCCTGGGCCCTGCGGGTCAGACACCTCTTGAGCCCGCCGCTTAATCCATGGATTTTTGTATTGGGTCAGCTAATTTCTAATATCCCCATCAACTTATTTTTTATAAGTTTATATTTTTAAAATGTAATATAAGTTTGTTAGTAAAAATAATTAAATAAATAATTTAATTTAATTTAAAACAATTAATATATATATATATAAACTACAAAAAAAGGCATCTTAGATTTTTTTTCTTTGTAAAAATAATAATAATAAAAAAAGGCCTTCATTCCCCTGTCGCTTTCAATAATTACGTGTTAATGTTCATTTTGGACCTCATGGATAAGGACGGGACGTTTATCTCTTTTTTTTTTTAACTATTTTTTAAATAAATAATTATAATTTAATTATTTTTAAAAAATTAAAAATTTAATTAAATTTAATTATTTATTTAAAAATAAATAATTAAAATAAATTAAATATACTTCTATATTTTTTTAAAAGATAAAATTCTCTCAGGCCATGTTTGGTTGAAGGAATTAGGTGGGAAAAGAATTACAATTCCCGCGGGAATTGCAATTCCTCCGTTTGGTTGGCAATGAGGTGGGAATTGTAATTCCCGGGGAATTGTTATTCCCACATTTTTATTTATTTTATTATTATTATTATTATTATTATTTTGTATTATTATTATTATTATGAATTATTATTATTATTTATTAAGTATTATTTTGTATTATTATTATTATTAGGTATTATTATTATATATTATTATTATTATTAGGTATTATTATTATTATGTATTATTATTTTATATTATTATTATTATTATGTATTATTATTATTATTATTATTATTTTATATTATTATTA
>JAOVVI020016322.1:0-10922 GCA_028571085.2 Nepenthes alata
AAGCTCACGCATCATTTTAGTTATTTCATGACTAGTCAAACAAGGAAAACAGCAATACTCTGCACTACGTCAAAGCCACAGTAGAAATGATGCTTTCTTAGATAGTCAACATCGACAATAAAACCCCCATAGAGCGTGTTCCCTTGTGCCCACAGTCCAATTGTATATCGATATTCTCAAATTTATCAGTAAACCAGTAACAGTTAAAAATTCGATATCATCATATTCCAAATGGTAAGTTTCTTACAAAAAGGGCTAACGGAAATGTTTGCCGTTGATGTCATGTAATTATGCACATGCTTGATGGGTCATTTCTGATGAGGAACTGGTTGATCCTTGAGCAGTTCAACTACCTTTCTCATGGAAGGCCTGTTCATAGGAAACGTAGCCGTACAAAGAAGTGCAATCTCTACAACATTTCTGATCTCTTCGATGTCGTGAGTAGATGGGTTTATCTTTGGGTCTATGATCTGAGCCAGTTGACCTAAATCTCTGCTGCTGCCGTCACTTTCGGGTTGAGGAGACAATGATAAAGCCGCCTCAGCCACCCACTTCACTAAGCCCTTGTTCTCGCAAAGGAAAGGGTCGTTTGGCCTCTTTCCAGTCACTAGTTCCATTAGGACTACACCAAAACTGTAGACATCACTCTTTTCGGTGACTTTCAATGTGTATCCATACTCTGCCATTAATCCAACGTAAATACTCAAAATATAGTATAGTCACCCATCAAATATATATAGAAATCTAACCTCTATTAAGCTTGTAGATAAAATCAAACCCATACCGTATTTAGTTATTTTACTAAATGTTAAAATCAGAGATTTTGATACAAGTTTTGATATAATTTTATAATATTATTCTATTATGATATGAAGATTATTAATTCAAATGACAAAAATAACATTTATATAATATATACAATTTAACAGTCTATCAGAAGAACTTGAAATAAGAGAAAATTTTTATAAATTGGATCATTTATTAATACTAAAATTATAGATACGTAAGGTAACAAATATAATGAGTATACTCCCTACTACATGCTAAGAAAGAACATAAAAAAAAAACAGTATCACTCCGTTTGTCTTGCCTTTCATCACCGATATTGCCTATTATTTAATGCCAAACAATAGGTTATATACCCCACAAGCACATAAATAAGCGCCCCCACCCCCCTAAAAAAAAAATGAAAAAGAAAAACTTCCATATTTAGTATGCAGATTCAGCCACCATTACTGTGACTTGAATTATATAGACCCCCAAAATAGACACTTTCCAATTACTCTAGAATTATAGAACCCAATACAAAGATCCTGTTGAGTGATAAAAATATTGAGGCTACTATCTTTAAATATTTTTAGAAAAATATTTTAAATAATTTTAAAAATTATTTTCATATTATGTTTCTTTTTTATCTATTTATATTAACAAATTTACCTAAAACAGATAAAAATATTTTAATAATACATAAAAGGATATGTGCCTCATACATTAAAGCAAATTCAAATGCTAACCTGGCGCGATATAGCCATAGGAGCCAGCAACACGCGACATGAAGCCACCGCTCTCACCCACCTCGCGTCTCAATGTCTTAGCCAGCCCGAAGTCCGCGACGCGAGGCCTGAACTCCTCGTCCAACAAGATGTTATTAGACTTCACATCACGGTGGACGATAGCAGGCACGCAGTAGTGGTGCAGATAAGCCAAGCCTTGGGCGGCGCCGACTGCTATCATGTACCGCCTGCGCCAGTCCCCTAGTCCTCCGCCCCCGTCACCATGCAAGACGTCCCCTAGACTTCCGTTGGCCATGTACTCGTAAACCAACACCATGAAGTCCTCCCCTATGCAGCTGAACAGCAATTTAACGATATTGCGATGCCGTGCGCTCCCCAGAGTCTCCACCTCCGATCGGAACACCGCCTCTGTTTCAGGTTTCCGGTAACCGCCCCATAGTTTCTTAACCGCCACCATCTGACCCGACTTGAGCTTCACTCGGTAGACACGACCCGAACCTCCCGTCCCTATTAGGTTTTCGTCTGTCAAGGAAGAGAATATGTCTTCCTCGTTGAACCCAAACCCGACCCGTTGGAATTTGGTTATTTGGTATGAGCGCTTGGAAATGGTGCCATTTGAGCATAGCTTCGACTTGTAAAACCAAAATAATGGGGCGACCAGTAATAATGTCAGGGTGGATAAAGTGGCCACGATGTAAATGGATACGGCCCGGGTTTTCCGGCATGGATGGAGCTGTTCGAGATCAGGGCTACAGAGGTTCGGGTTGCCCAACAAGCTGTTGACGTAGAACTGGCGGTTGAAGCCAGCTGGCACTCGTCCCTTCAGTTCGTTGTTTGAAAAATTGAATTTGTTGAGCTTCATCTTCGATAGTTCGGATGGAATTTCGCCGGAGAAAGAGTTGTCAGACAAATCCAAGTAAGTTAAAACTGGCAGGTCTCCGAGTTCACTCGGTATCTCGCCGCTGAACTGGTTGTTTGACAAATTCAACTCAGTTAAACTCCTCCACGAACTCAAATTACTCGGAAATTTGCCGGAAAACACGTTCTCTTGTAGTTCCAGCTTCTGTAAATTGCTCAATGCCGTCACACAAGGCGGGAGTTCGCCACTAAAATGGTTCTTTCTTAGGTCAAGGTCCACAAGTTGAAGCAACGAGCATATTTGGGGAGGCAATTCTCCATAAAATTTGTTATCGGAAAGGAGCAGAGCAGTTAGGCGCGAAGCACCGGATATGGTGGAAGGAATAACGCCTTCAAATCTGTTGTTTGCGAGCTCAAGAAAGTATAGTTCAGGTAAGCTCCAAAAAGGAGCAGGTAAGGTGCCGGAGAAACAATTGTCGAAGATCCGAACGTAAGCAAGAGAAGTACAATCTCCCAGTGATTCGGGCAAATTACCGGAAAATCTGTTGTTGAAAGTAATTAGGCGCCGGAGATTTTTCCTATGACAAAGGGTCGGAGGCAATGGACCAGAAAATTTATTGGTTGAAACATCAAAATCATTCAAGTCTGAATTTAAACCTAATTGCTCCGGCAATTCACCGGAAAAACTATTGTTGAAAAGCTTCAGTTGAAGTAAATTCGGATTTGCCGCTAATATCGCCGGTACCTTCCCCTGTAATCGATTGTCGTTGAGATTCAACGAAAGAAGAGGCAATTTAGCAAGCTGATCAGGCAATGGTCCGGTGAGATTGTTCTGTGAAGCATCAAATTTGAGTAGACTCGTTAAGTTCCCTAAAGTTTCTGGCAATTGTCCAGACAACTGATTCTCATAGAGCTCTATCTGCACAACGCTTGTCAATTGGCCGATCGTATCAGGAATATTTCCGGAGAGGGAGTTGCTAGAGAGATCGAGATTCTTAAGAGAGACGAGGCCGCCGATGGAAACCGGAATCTCGCCTACTAGATTTGCGAATGGAAGCCACAAGTTCTCGAGCTTCTTCAGGTTTCCGATTGTCAAAGGCAAGCGGCCGGGCTTGAAGGGGTTATAGGCAAGCTCAAAATTAGTCAACTCGGTGAGGTTGCATAAGAACTCGGGGATTACGCCGTCTAGAAAATTGCCATATAGCTTGAGTACTTGCAGCGCCGGGAGCCGCCCGAAACTCTCCGGGATGTCGCCAGAGAAGTTGTTGGCAGTAAAATCCAGAATACGCAGGTTCAAAAAGTCCGGCGAGAAATCCGGCATTTTCCCCACGAACTCGTTGGATGAGATGTTCAGGTGATGAAGCTGAGAGCAGAGAGACAGAGACTCGGAGGAAATCGTGCCGCTGAAGCAGTTATCCGAGATAGTAAGATTCTGGAGGGTCCGAGCCAGACAAAAACCGGACGGAAATGGACCAGAGAGCCCCATACTTCCGATGTCTATGGAAATAACAGAGTGATTGGAATTGCAGGCAACGCCCGTCCAGTTACACGGAGCGTCGGCGCTAGAAGGGACCCAATTCTTGAGCCGGTCATCTGGGTCGGAAATAGCCGCATTCTTGACCCGGATTAGTATCTCAGAGTCCCTGCTCGTAGAATCAACTCGATAAAGACACGAGAGGAAGAACAAGAGAAAGGAAATGGAGAGGAGTTTGTGCTTCCAGGAAACCATTTTCTGTATTGGGAAGGCAGCAGTTGGGTTTTCCGTCGGAGGGAGAAAATTAGAATGAGAATTATGGGGAAGTTGTCGTTTCGAGAGGTAAACGGTTCAGACACTTTGGGAAATCATTTAAAAGGGATAGAGGCAAACAGGTTCTCCGGGAATTGCAGTTCTTTTTTAAAACAACAAAAGAAAAATCGAGAGAGAGAGAGAGAGAGTGTGTGTGAGTGAAGAAGAAGCCAACTCAGAGAAGAGACAGAGATATCGAAAGGGAGAGGGAGAGAGAGAGAAGGCTCACATGGAAAGAGTGGTGTGTATTACGGGGAATATGAGCTTTGGAAGACGACGGCTGCGTATTTGCAGTGATTGAGAGGAGTATCGATTAAAGAGGCTACGATTATCAGTGTCGGCTTTTCGTCCCAAGCAACAACGTGATTTGTGCTGTTTCTAGAATCCCAAAATCTTTTTCCGAACCGGAAAATTTGACGTTGTTTGAGATTCTCGGTATGGACATTTGGATGCCAATCTTCTCTAAATTATGTTCTCTTGCAGGTAAGGGCGTTTCAATGGCGGATCGATTCCTTGAATAGTGGCTCAAGTGTTTCAAATGGAATATATTTAATGATATTTTATCTCATTATATTTATTTACTTACTTATTTATTTATCTTATTTTAATGGATTAATATAAAAATGGTTGATTATTAAATATTATACCACTAAGACACGTTTCAAATACAATTACAAGTGTTCTTAAATATTTCTCATGCAGTCTTTGGTTTCCCATATTCCATACTCAGCACAAATTTCACTGCATCTAGTCATTGGAAAGACTTAAAATAAAGTCAAAATGTTCAGTATTATATAACATTTTTTTAAAAAAAAGGCTAACTATATTGAATAAATCCATACTACTTAATATATTTATTGTAATTAAAAATTATTTTTTTCTTAACCAGCAGATAGTTCTCTAGATTTAATAGTTACTGGTAGTTTCAATCCAATTCTGTCATAGACAGCCAAAAAAATGTGTTTCCTTTTATTATAATATGAGCCTACGAATGCATAATAAACATTGGAAGCTTTTATTATATATAATTTAACCATGAATCTTGCATTCTTTCTCGCTCCCCCACCAACACCAACAAGAAATAGTCTCCATTTTATCTAGACCAAACTTTGAAAGCATAATCTTGCCATTAAATGCCTTATAAGTGAATAAATTACACTCATATAGCAACGAAAATTGAACCCGTAATAGTGAATAAAATCATAATAATTTTACTTAACCTTATAATATTAAGTGCGTATGCAATGGAAAATTAGTGCTTGTTTTGATGTACCCCGAAGGTAGGATGATTCTTAAAAGGCTAATAGTGATAATTTAATATGACAAAGTAGGGTGAGGTTGTTTTGCCTTCAAAATATTAGAAATTATTTTCTTAAGATCAAGAAATTAAAGCATAAGAAAACAAACCTTAGGATATGCCAGTGCTTTGTATTTTTGAAAATTATGTAATATTCATTACTTTTTTTTTAATTTACAATGTTCATAATAAAAAAAGAATATAAAATAAAATATATACTTACAACCATGAAGACATATAGATTAGATACCAACTATATTAAAATTTTATCTTTGATCTGTTCTTATTTCTATGATAGATGGTCTAAAAATTATTACTAAGATATCTTTACTAGATTAGAAAATATATAAATAATAAGAAACATTATGATTTTTGTATCTCTTCCACACCATTGAAACATAGAAAATGATTAATTAAAAAAATAGTCTCTTAGGGAAAAGGGCCCTGGCCACCATGGGAAGCGGGAAGGAAATTTTGAATTCTCGAAAATTGATACTCTATAATTGTGTAATTAATATTTCATTGAAATGCATTTAAACTTGGCCGATTTTTATTAAAGATATTAAGCTGAATACAATTATAGTTTATAGTTTATTTTATTTACATAGTTATTTGGGTCAAGCAAGGTTGTATGATGTACAAGTTTCATATAAAGCTCAATTGTTTTTCATTATAAAGGGATTTGTTATATTCTTTCATTTTTTTATATCTCCTACATATAACATATTACATGCATTCTTTAAAATTGAAACTTATATTTATTTAATATAAAATATTTAAAACAACATTTACTAAAGAAAAAGGGGAAATTGTTTTTCTAATTAATTATAAAATATGAATTTTATGTTGCATATGATTTTATATTTCTAAGGTAAAAAAAATATTTTTCTAACATCTTATAAAAGTTATTCCGAATTTATTAAATTAAATAAATATAAACTTGATTCAAAAAATAAAATAAAATAAAATTATAGATTGGTTGTACAGTAATAGAATATGATGCGTTTTGGGATCCAAATTTTAGACGGATCTAGATTTCTACCTCAAGTCTCCTTATCTGGTTGACTTGAATCATGTAATTTCGATCGATATTTTTAAAAACTTAAAATCTGTACACCACAAATAAAAATAGAATAATCAGATCACATACAGGGATTGTTCCCTGATAGACTTTCTGATATTCAAATTAGAAAAATATTTATCTATATAAAAGAAAGATGCCATTAGAAATGAAAAAGTATTCATTTAATTGCTTTGTTTCGTATTTTTTGCTATTGTGTCTAACTAAGAGGGAATGAGTTTGCCCCCATTCTATATCCAAGAGCTTCCTTTATAATGTCGGGACCGTTTTGATAATGCTCACCCGTTCTTGTTCGTTCCTATAACTATCTTGGATAAAGAAAAAATAGTTTTGAGTCTAGCATTTTGGATAAGGGGGATGCCGGTTATGGTTGGTTATTCTTCACAGCTCGAAAGTGAGAACATGAACCAAATTTAACCGTGGCTCATGGGCATTGGCACGAATCTAGTCCATTTTACACCATGTACAGGGTCACTTTTCCGCTAGGCCTCTCTTTTATTGGGCTCCTCTATTTGAGTCAATCTAAATTTGACCATGCCCATCACTATCCCCACATGCTGGATGTTTGAAAATTTACCCTTCGGCATATCCGTTGATGGAAGGAATTTTTTTTATCACGTCAACACTGATTTGATTTTCTGTGTCCAACGATTCTTTGCGAATTCACTCCTAATTTCTTATGGCAATGAATATCCTACTGATGTGGAAAAATATTTTGCACTTAATAAATAGGAAAAGCGCTTATGCTTTTGCATTACACTTGTTATCATAGCAATAGTCTGGTGTTGGCCTCGATCTGAATCATATACTCATGATACTAAGAAGCAAATCAGATCCAGACAGTTTGGAGTGAAAAAATTTCGGAATGACAAAATTTCAGAGTGGCCAGGAATACCGGAGTGGCAAATTTACCAAACTGACAAAAATTTACCGGAATGGCCAAAATTATCAGGTATCAAACTACCATAATGGTAAAAATTACCGGATATCAAAATTACCGGTATGGCCAAAATTACCATGTAGCAAAGCTACTGGAATGGCCAAAATTATCGGATGGAAAAACTACCGGTATGAGCAAAATTACTAGGTAGTAAAACTACCGGAAAGGCCAAAATTACCGAAGGCTAAAAATGCTGGAGTAGAAAATTTTCAAGGGTGGCCAAAAAATACTGGAGTAGAAAATTTTCAGGGATGGTGAAAAATACCGGAGTGGAAAAATTTTAGGGATGGCCAAAAATTCTAGAGTGGAAAATTTTCAGTGATGGCCAAAAATACCGGAATGAAAAAATTTCAGAAGTGGCCAAAAACATCGAAGTGAAAAAACTTCAGGGATGGCCAAAAATACTAGAGTGAAAAGATTTTCGGACTGGCCAAAATTACTAGGTGGCAAACTATCGAAGTGGCAAAGTTACAAGACTCGTTCAATCTGAACTAAGTCCTTAAACTTGCAACCGGTTTGTGTTTTCGATAAGTATATTGAAAATTAGGCTATTTTGAATCTGGCCAATCCTTATTTGATAGGTGTCCACCGTTCTACCATATCAACTCATCATTTATGATGAGGACGGCTGGAATGTAATTTTGGATTGACTCATGGATTCAAATCTCTTCAATTTATTTCAAAATTGTGCCGTTTTAGATACTAAAAGAACCACTATAAATTTGGCATTGTTTCGCCACCCATTATTTTCCACAGAACTCAGAGTTTTCAAAGTTTTGACTTTGCTTCCTCTTTATCTTTAACAATTTCGTCTTCATAGCTCTTTCTCCAGTTAGTGATTTCCGATAGGTGATATCCGCAGCCAAGATCGAGAAGCTTTACTCTCGTTATAATATTTTGAAGACAATTCAGTTCGCATTACCCACTGAAGGCGATAGAGCAAATTCTCCTCCAAGTGAGTTTATCACCATGTACAAAACCCATCTAAAGAGTGGACTTCATCTCCCTATCGCACGAGAACTGCTGCAAATCCTTTCTGATCTGGGTGTTCCATTGGCTAGGTTTCATGCTAACTCGATTAGGTATTTATGCAACCTTTGTATCTTTTTTTGACTTTGTAGACTGGAACTGAACTCTATGCCCATTAAGGTCATTTTTCAATTCTCTCAAAGCGTTGACTGGATTTCATTATATCCCCATGAATTAAATTTACACGGGATAATTCATGAATCTGTAAAGAATTGAAAAGATAGCTATTTTTTTTAATGAAAATTTCTATTGACTTCCCGAATGAATGCGGAAATGTATTGGAATCATTTATAGGTAAGATTACTCTTAAGGAGGAGGATTCAGTGAACTTACTGGTTGGATCCCTCTGAGAGAAGGCAGATTCTTTTAATGATAAGAATAAGGATCACCTATTTTCTCCTGAGATTTTGTCACAAACTGAATGGGAGCCTCAAGAGGCAGGAGAAAATGTTTTGTAAGTAAAGAGACGTAAGAGGAAAACGAGTAGGATAAAACTTAAGGACCTCTCAATACAACGTCGAGTGGCTCATTCTGATTCTCCTGCTCAAACCGATCCTGTTATGATTATTTTTCTAGAATTGAAAAAATTTAGAAGAATGAAGAAAAATATAAAGTTTTCATAAGAATATATATTAGACCATAGTTATATTTTGCAAGGTAGTATATTATAATACTAAATCAAGGTTTGAACCTATCATCTGTGAGAGAAAGCGATGCTCAGCCCCATTTATAGAATTATGTATATGATAGCCTACTTATGGATATTAAATAATAGCGTTCAACATTTGGTTGTATAAAAATAAATATAACGCGGGTTTTGATTGTCTTCTACTTTAGTTTATACAGCCTACTGACCCTTGGTCCCCAAGAAAATCAAATTTAAGATGATAAGAAATGAATAATAACATGATAAATAATTCTAAAAAAGATTAATCTAAATTTTCTATATAAGTATTATGAAAATTTCATATCATTGCATAATATTATGATTCATTTTTCATTCGATAACTTACGATACATTTTGAATGCAAATTATATATGCTTTTTTGTTAAAGTAGTTACCTTGTTGAGCTTTTGACACCCGTTGTTTCTTATTTACTAACTCCTTCAGATAAGAGACTTGGGTACCTGCAGGACGATCAAGACTGAAGGATGATATTACTCAAAGAATGTAGAGTCTGAAATTATGAATAGGCGTTGCTGTATTTTAATTTTGGATAGTTAATGTAGTATGTTACATTTTGGATAGTAGTTCAACATGGTTATGTTAATCAAAGTTTGGTTTGTAAGTTATTAGACGAATGTTTGTTTAATTAGTACCATGTGGATATGGTTTTTGATGATTATGATCAGTAGTTGTGGGATGTTGGTTGTCTGATGATTAGATGTCTAGTTTTCAATTATTAGACATGGATGTGATTTTTCATTTTTAGTAGTTGTTATGAATTTTATTTAAGTTGTTGTACTCTTATTTTATTATTGGATAGGTATAGTTCCTTACGTAAGGTTTAATATCACAGTTTGGATCGGTGTCGAAGCCACATAATGACGTGGCATATATTTGGATCCTGTTTAAGATTTATATTATATTATTATGATCGGTCAAGGTATCAATGTGAAGTTCATATCTGAATATTAATTAGATGGCAATTCATTTAATTATGAATGATGAGGTTGGAATTTGGGACATAACATGTCAAAGTGGTATAAGAGAAGTCATAAGGAGATGCCTTAATTGGTTTGAGGATTGAATTTGATTAATTTTGGTTTGAGGATCTAATCCGATTAATATTTTGTGATAGGATTAAAAAATGACAAGACAAGGAGGCAATGTTGAACCTAGTTCTCGCCTCGATTGTGAGGAGGAGTACTTAAATATTATGGCAAGGATGACAGATGTGATGGAATCGATAGTAATACGACCTAGATTCTAGGAAGACTGAAATCTAGATCTAGAGAATTGAAAAAGGTTTTGCTGTGATATGATGCTTGGAGGAGGATAAGGTGATATTTGCTTCCTATAAGTTAGAATGTGAAGCGGATCATTAGTAGTCGATGAAGAAGAGAGTTATGGGTTTGGAGAATGAAGAGATCTCTTGGGATTTGTTCATGGAGGCCTTTACGGCCAAAGATTTTTTGACGAGTTTAAGGGAATAAAAGGAGGACAAATTTGTTCGTCTGTAGTAAGGGAATCAAACATTGGTAGAATATGATGTCAAATTCACGGAGCTGTCCTATTATGCCTCTCATATGGTCCATGATGGGGCAAGAAAGGCAAGAACATGTTGCAAGGCTTGAAGGACGAAATCTAGAGACAACTAGTGACATTGAAGTTGAGGACTTATGGGAATGTGTTGGACCAAACTCTCTTATTTGAGTAGGAGTTGGAGATGGAGAAATTCTTTAAAAAGAAGACT
>JAOVVI020016324.1:0-10922 GCA_028571085.2 Nepenthes alata
GAGTGAGAAACACTTTTAGAGAGAGATTGTACACTTGAGATTGTTTTCTTTCGTTTGAGCTTGTGTAGCTAACACTTATAAACAATCCTTTTATAGTGTATTTTTTCGTGAATTTTCTCTTGATTCAAGAAGGGTTTTTCACGTTAAAATCTGTGTCTTCTCTCTCTCGTTTTCTATCGTTACTATTCTTGTCCGTCCGAGAGCTCTGCTATGTGTTACTGTCCGAGAACCTTGTCCGCTCGGTCACCGTGCCTTCCGCGCGTTTTGCTCCAACATAAAGAAACAAAAGAAAATGATATGAGTGTATTTGCTTTGACTTGATCTATAATTTCTCTAATTAGCTCAAAACCGAAATTGAATTCGAAAGCCTCGATGTCTTCCTTCTCTCTATTTTCTTTCACGTTCTCTCCTTCTCCTCTCTTCCAGATCTGCGTAAAATGATGAGGAAAAGAGCCGTTGCACTCTTATATCATGGGCTGGCGCTTGAGCGCCAGCTCGACAGGCATCTCCTGCCACTCCACATACCGCAATTCGAAACCTAATTTTTCTATATGTATTAAACTTAGTTTTGATTATATTACTTAATTTTTCATAATTATGATATTTAAAAACTGGTACATTACACTTACATACCACAATAATTAATAAAAACTCTAAAAGAATCAAAACTTACTTGCTAAAATATTATTTGACACTCAATTAGTTAACTTTTTAAAAAACAAACGAGATCTCAAAGAGATTGAGAGGAAGAGAGAGAAATAAAGGACTTTGCTTCATATTTTTAAAAGAATGAGTGTATTTAAATGGAGTCATGTCCTCCATCACTCACTCTCATCTTTGCGATCTCTCTTACATTTTAATTTTTTAAAAAAATTAATTGACTTAAATATTAGAAAAAATATTGTGAAGCAAGTATAAATTCCTTTAAAGTTTTTATTTGTTATTGTGGCATGTTAGATCCAGATATAAAATTTGATAATTTGACTCAATTTAATTCAAATCACAATTTAGATTTGACGTATTCATTATTAGCATTGTACGAAGTAAATGTAATCAAGCCACTCCTTATCTAAATAGAATCATACCTATAAAAATTCAGTATCTCATAATCTATGACAAAACTAGTTAACATGGTAAGCATAATGGCATTGGGACAATTGAGCAACTGCCAAATGATGTCCTTTTTCGTGGCATCCTTTTTGAGGAAGACAGTTAAGAAAGTGCTTACTTACTAGTCGCTTTAGACACTAGAACCATAGTCGGTTAACTATAGGACATTATCAAAAGATGCCGAAGTCCCTTCAAAATAGATTTGGAGACCAAGCCTATTTGGACGAGGTCCTTTACTTTCAATCTTCGACCTCAAAGAGAAGGTCAAAAAGTGAAAAAAAAAGGCTGCTTCAAGGGGAAGCCACTCTTGACCAAAGACACCCCATAACCT
The DNA here is from genome assembly GCA_028571085.2 of Nepenthes alata. Lineage (NCBI taxonomy): Eukaryota > Viridiplantae > Streptophyta > Magnoliopsida > Caryophyllales > Nepenthaceae > Nepenthes > Nepenthes alata. The sequence goes on from JAOVVI020016324.1 coordinate 1,442, forward strand.
CCGAGGTGCAGAATGAAGTGGTTTTCTTCCGATTCAAATGCCATTTGAACTTTGAGGTTGGGGAGGAAAGGCTAGAGTAACAGAATCTTTGATATACTAGGGATTTTGTGCATGAGAGGACACATCATGTAGCAGTATACCTCAAACTCTTCTAGTTTTGCGAATATTAGACATATCTATCAATTATTTTGAGTTGAGAATTTTTCTCAACACTATTAGGATTGTCTCTACAATTGAAGTGGAGGAGCACATCGAGTGGATAGATTATTAGGTTTTTTGGAGAAGCTCTACTATGAAATGATTCAATTAGATCGTACACTATTTAACTCTAAAATAAAGAGGTACCAGCTCCCTTATAAGTTTCAAACGCCAATGATGGAGATGTATGATAGAAGCACCAATCTAATAGATTATCGAATCACTTCTGTACTCTACTTGACTTTTAAAATCTTGAGGATATTGCGCTATATCTCTATTTACCTTTAACCTTAAAAGATGTTTGGATTTGGTTCCATAAATTAGAATCAAATTCTATTGGAACTTTTTAGGAATTAGCCGATTAGTTCTTATCCCATTTGGTCTTTAGTTAGAGGGAAGAAAAATAACTCTGACATCTGGTCAATATTAGATGGGTTTTTAGTGAGAGTCTAAAACATTTTTTTGTCTAGATTCAATGCTAAAACTAATGGTATATCGAAACTCACAAATGAGGTAAAAGCTGAATGCCTATATAACAACTCCTTAGCCTGTTATTTTTTAAAGTTGTTGGTTCAGTAAGATTTTAAGATATTCTTGAAGGAAAAAGTTCTTATTAGGGCTTATATTTCAATAGAAGAAGCAAATGAAGCCAAAAGACCAGAACACCATAATTATGAGCAGTAGCCATGACAAGCTAGGGGTGAAAAAGGAGAAATGGTGGTAGCCAACTCATTTGGGACTATCATGAGATATAGAGGACTGAGCTAAGAGTTTGTCGAGTTTAAGTAGTTACATCCCAAGCTCTTCATTGATGCTTTAACAAACATTCTAATATAGATTAATAACAATTTTTTTTTTAAAAAAAATGGCCCAAACTGATCAAAAATTTAGAGGGAAGAGGTTAGTCAAATTATTTCCTTTATCATCGATCTCTAGGGCACATCACTGAAAATTGTGTGAAGCTACAAAAGGAGATTGAGGCCCTGGTACCAAAAAAGTACCTCAAAAATATTTGCAGAATCCTTGGCTTACCCCAGGTAAATACAAAGATGACTAAGAGCTGCTCAAACAACCACATGATTAAGCATAGTGGTAGGGGTTATCAACATGGTTTTCACCAAACTTGCTAGCAACACAATTCATGATCATTCAGATAAAATGTCCTCAAACAAGAGATAAGGGTTAGGGTTTGAATGGGAGTGAAATAACATGCATGTTAAGTAATAACACTTTATCTATAAAAATAATAAATATATGAATATTTAGAATACTAAATATTTAAATATATCAGAATAGATTAGCAAAAAGAAAAAAAAATGTGAATGCAATTACCTTTTACTTGAATCTAATAAAAGATCTCTTAAATTTATCCAATTTCTCCTTTTCTTGCATTCGTTTTATGTCTCTTTTCTCTTTCTTTTTAAAATATGTCGTAAAAGATTTGAAATTGACCAAAATGTCTACATATAAAAAATTGGTGATAAGTGTTGTTAGGTGTGCAACAGGTGCTAATGTATAATCCATACGGAGTATGAGTATCTATCAGGTGCTCATCAAGTATCAATATTCTATTTCAAATATATACGAGTATTGATCAGACATCTATTGGGCGTGACCAATTTATTTAAAATATGCACGAGTGTTACAAAAACAATTCTTAGGCAATAACTTATCCAAATTATGTATATGTATGGGTTAGGCGCTACTCACCTTAATTTATTCTGATTTAAAAATTATTTTGACCTAAAATTTTAATTAATTTTAAAATATTATTAACTTAAATTAATTAATCATTATTACAGAATATTTTTGAGATCCATACTTTACAATTGAGCTAATCATGCCAAGTAATATTTGGAGTGATCACCTCATTACATATTTGAAAATAAAAATTTTCACTAAATATGGGATTTAAAAAGTTAAAGGAGACCAAATTACCAAATAAAACTTTTACTTAATACAGATTACTGGTTAGGCTCTTCTACAACCATTAGAAGCTTTGACATTCGGGTTTATAACTTTCGTTAATAAGTCAAATTGGGAGAGTCATCGCTTCAAATCCCTTTGAATTTGATGAATTCAGATAATCATGTTCAGATCGTGTCTCATCAAAATTAAGATCTAAAGTAAAAATTGATAGATTTTTTATGGAACAATACTAATATCTTTGCCTAGGCATTGGCTGATATGTTAGGGATTTCAATGAAGAAAATGGCTCACAAGTTAGGCACCATTTCCAAAAAATAAAACAATTTGGTTAGGTAAAAATGGTGAAATTATTCTGTATAAAAGGTTGTGTCTATTAAAAAGAAGTTAAAAAGTTGACCATTGTGAGTTTCAATTTGTATATCAATTACCTAGATTGATTATCTAATGTCATCCTGATAAAGAAAAGTAACAAAAAATGGAAGCTGTGTATTGGTTTCACAGACACAAATAAGATATACCCAAAATACTATTTTTTCTCTACCAAAAATTGATAAACTCGTGGATTCTACATTTAGTCACTAATTATTGAGTTTCATGGATACTTATTTAGGATACAATCATATTCGAATGAATTAGAAAGATAAGAGATGACCGCATTATTGAAAGACCAAGGTATTGGGAACCGACCTACTATTTGAACCACGAGGAAACGCGCGATAACATATGACAAGTACAGAACAAATACACACGATCGATAATGAAACGATTTTTATATGAAAAATTCCATTTTGAAGGAGGAAGAAAAACCACAGGGCTCAAGGTATGAAAATATCTCCACTATATAATATTTTGGTCACACAAATCTCAAATATAAAATCAGACTACCTTATCTCAAAATAAATTCATATAATACAGAACACAAGATGAAAGGAAAGAAATAGAATTCGATAAATATTATTCTTAGCAGTAAGAACAATGTACTACGGTCGATGGAGATTGGAACTCGATACGGAATACAAATGGATGCATAAATCTTTCTCTTCTCAATTTCCTCACACTTTCTCTTATTTTCTCTCTTTAAACGACGCTCAAATTGTAGCGGTTAAGTCCTAACACGCGTCAGTCATATTTTTATCATTCGGGCCACACTCAAGCGCCACGCAGGAACAACTCAAGTGCAAAGGTTTTGGAAAAGGCACTTGAGTGCCTAGCAGGTGTGGCTCAAGTGCGGAGCTTCTGGAAATAGTGATCGAGCTCTCAGTAGGCGTACCAAGCACGGAGCATATGGAAATGATGCCTCAAGTGTGCCTCGGGCGTGATGCTACTAGAATCAGCACCTCAAGCCTTCATCGTACGTGAAAAAATATTCATCATTTGTACTACCAATTGGCATATTAAATGAGAATGGGCCGACACCGGAGTGACTTATAACCCGATAAAGGTTTTCTCATGACCATGTGGGGGCAATCGTCACCATCTCGACAATAGTATGGCAAATTTCAAGCTTCCTCATTTGTAACACTTTGGGCATCGTATCTGATCTTTTCGTCTCAGTCCTGACCTTATTCAGCAATAACAACTCTGAGTTAACAACATTTCGCACCCAATGATACATCATATCAATGTATTTCGATTTGAAATGAAATGACAAGTTTTTACAAAGGTTAATTGCGCTTTGATTATCACAACGTAGCACATATCACTCCTATTTGAAATTGAGCTCCCAGATGAATTTCTTCATTCACAATATCTCCATTCTTGCCTCCTTTATAGCAATGAATTCCGCTTTGGTGATAGAGAGAGTAACACACTTTTATAATTTCGATTGCTAAGAAACTGTTCCTTCCACGAACTTGACTAGATATCCCAAAGTGGATTTTTGAGAGTTAACATTGCCGGCCATGTTTGTATCGGTATATCTAGTCAGAAGTGGCTCGTCGCTTCCAAAAGACAAACACAATTTGGAAGTTCATTCGAGATATTTCAATATCCATTTCACTGCGGATTAATACTCCTTACCAAGATTTGACAAAGATCGGCTAACTATACCAACAGTATGAGCAATATCCGGCATCGTACAAACCATAGCATATATCAAGTTACCTATGGCTGAAGAGTAGGGTATGCTTCTCATACTTTTTTTTTCATCATCAGTGGAAGGATATTGCCCGCTACTTAATTTAAAGTGATTAGCCAACCGAGTGCTCACCGGCTTCGACTTCTCCATATTGAAACGTTGGAGTACCTTTTTCATATAGTTATATTAGCAATTTTCCTATCTAGCGGTCACAGAATATTTTAATACTCAGAATCTGTTTCGTCAGCCCCAAATCCTTCATGGAAAAGGATTTCTCGAGCTGCCGCTTCAATTCAGTGATTTGGGAGGTATTACGCTCAACAATCAGCATATCATTTATATAAAGTAGGAGAATAATAAAATTATCTTTAGAAAACCTTTGAACAAAAGCACAATGATTCGAAGTAGTCATCTGGTAGCCTTGACCTACCATATCAGACTTGAACTTCTTGTACCGTTGCCTTGAAGTTTGCTTCAACCCGTACATGCTTTTCTTGAGACGACACATTAAATATTCTTTTCCCTTAACTAGGAATTCCTTCGACTGTTCCATATAGATCTCCTCCTCAAAGTCACCATGAAGAAATATTGTTTGCACATCCAACTATTTTACTTCTATATCAAGAGCCATGAAAAATCCGAACACCACCTAAATTGAAGACATTTTCACAATCGGGCAAAAATCTCATTAAAGTCAATACCCTTTCATTGATTGAAGCCTTTTACAGCCAATTTTGCCTTGTACCTTGGCTGTGGGATATTCTCATTTGCCTTCAATCGAAAAATCCATTTGTTCTTCAATGTTCGCTTTTCCTTCGGCAGTTTTATCAGCTCAAACGTATGATTTTATTACAGTGATTTCATCTCATCTTACATGGCTTCTATCCACTCCGCTTTGTGCTCACCTTCCACAACTTGTTTGAAACTTTCGGGCTCCCTTCCATCGATAAGTAATACATACTCATTATCCGATAGACGGACAGAAGGTCTTTGATCTTTTGTGGATCGTCGAAGTGGAATTGTCTCGATATGCTTAACAATATCTTGAGGAACAGCATCATCCTCTTCTCCATTGGGCATCGGAGTCTCATGATCTTCTTCCTCCTCAGCAGTACCTTGATCACCGATGTCATGACGAATAGGCATTGGTATCAAGAGCTCAAATTTTGTATCGTAAACCCGACTGCCGTCGTTGCTAAAAATGACTTTTGCCTCTTTGCCAATATCTTTAATCGTCTCATTCTCAACAAATACTACATCTTTGGATCGAACTATCTTCTTCTCAAATGGATCGTAGAGCTGGTATCCAAGATCATCTTCTCTATAATCAAGGAAAATATATTATCTTATTTTTTGCTCCAACTTGGTCCCCTCATCCTTTAGTATGTGAACAAAGGCTTTGCACCCAAACACGTGTAAGTAGTCGTAGGACACTCCCTTCTTGGATCACACATTTTCTAGAACTTCTCTATTTAGTGGATCGCTTGGTGATAGGTTAATAACATGAGTCATGATCCTCAAGGCTTCCCCTAAAATGAGCCTGGGAGCTTTGCCTCCATCAGCATCTTGTTTACCCATGTGGCCACACCATTCAGTTGCGGTGTCTTTAGTGGAGTTTTTTGGTGTCAAATTTCATGAGACTGATAATATGTGTCAAATACTCCGATATAGTCATCGCTGTTGTCACCCAGATACATTTTAATTTCTTTCCCGTTTGCCTCTCAACTAAGGTGTGAAAGTGTTTAAAGACATCGAGGGTTTGATCCTTCATTTTCATTGCATATATTATTTTGGTGTCGAATTCCATGAGACTAACAATATGCGTCAAATACTCCGATATATTCATCGTCGTTGTCACTCTAGATACATTTTAATTTCTTCCCCATTTGACTCTCAACTAAGGCATGAATGTGTTCAAAGACGACGAGAGTTTGATCCTTCATTTTCAACGTATACACCCAAAGCTTCCGGGAATAGTCATTGATAAATGTGATGAAGTATGGTGCTCATCCGAGTATCTTCACTTTGGAAGGGTCACATATGTCGGTGTGGACCAATTTAAGAAGATCAGCCTTAATTGTGGACGAGTTTCCGTGGAATGAAATTCGTCGTTACTATCCCGTCATAAAATGAGGACAAGTTTTAAATTTGGCTTCCTTTACACCCTGAAGGAAGTATTTGGCTAAATCGTTTAACCTCTTCTTGCTTATATGACCCAATCGTCGATGCCCCAAATTTGAAGACTCTTCACCCGTAACAACATGCACATTTTCCGTTACAATTGAGGCTTGCAACACATATAAGTTAGAAACTTTCTTTCCCCGAGCTATACCTAGAGATCCTCTAGTTAACTTCCATGCCCATTCACAGAAGGTGTTACAAAAGCCTTCATTATCGAGCTTACTCGTTGAAATCAGATTCAGCCAAATGTCCGGGATGTGTCGGACACCCCTCAGTAGCAATGTGGTTTCATTATTAGTGGTGAGACACACCTCATCACAGCCGACAATCCGGGATATCCCTTCATTGTCCATCTTCGACATTCTAAAATTATCGGGAGTGTAAGATATGAAAACTTTTCTCCATGACGTGACATGGAGTGATGCACTGCTATCCACCACCAAAATTGTCTAGTGGTTCGTCAGATTGATCACCTCATTCTCCTGATACACCAACCAAATATCATTCTCGGTAACAAAAATGTTCTTTCTCATCTCGGGTCTTGTCCACCTTCTTCTTATTGTCATTTACGTTTTTACCCTTCTACTTATAATAATATTTTTTGCCATGTTCTTTCTTTTTACAATGATGGTACTTGAAATTTTGATACCTTGATCAAAACTTCTTTCGATTCTTCTTTCTAAATTTAGGGCATCTTTACTCATTCCCCATGATTCAGAGACTAATACTTCGGAGTACGAGGAAGAAGACCCCTGTGATCGATGTCTCATCTTCTCATTAAGCATGACTCCCTTTGTTATTTCAACAGTCACCACGCCATTTAGAGCTATATTGGAGATGGTGATCTGTATCACTTCCTAAGAGTCTGATAAGGCAGCCAATAGCCAGAAACTTAGCAGCTCATCGTCAAATTTGATACCCATACTATTCAATTGATCCACATATCCTTGAAATTCGTTCAAGTGATCGGTAGCAGACATACCCTCCTTGTACCTTACTTTAATTTTATCAAGTAAAATAATTTATTGTTACCGGTCTTCAAAGTAAAAAGTGTCTCAAGTTTCTGCCATAAGGTCTTTGCGTGCGTTTCATTTTGACTGTGATTATTTGCATTGTCGTCCATAAATTGTCAAATATAGTCACAAACTTGTTTATATTCAAATCCCCCATTCCTCCTCGAATTTCAATTTAGATTTTTGTGTAGCGAACACCAGATGATGTAATGTTTAAACAAACAACAAATTCTTTATCGTATTCCACCAAATATTATACTTATGTCATTCAAATAAATTATTTTATTTTCGACCTCCATAAAATCAAACAAGTCACAATATTAGCATAAATAACCTATCTTTGGTATCATTTATTGGGACCCGACCTACTATTTGAACCGTAAAAAAATATACAATAACACACGATAAGCACACAATAAATATACACGATCGATAAAGATACGATTTTTACGTGAAAAATTTTCTTTTAAACGAGGGAGAAAAATCACGAGATTCTTGGTTCGAAAATATCTCAACTATGTAATGTCTCGCTTACACAGACTCTAAATATTAGTTCAAACTACATTGTCTCAAAATAAATCTGTACAATAGAGAATACAAGATGAAAGAGAAAATATAGAATGCGGTAAATGTTCTGCTCAGTGGCAAGAACAGCCGACCCATAGTCGATAAATATTTGAACTCAATTCGAAACACAAATATTCATCTTCTATATTTTTTCTTTCTTTTTGTTATTTTCTCTCTCATTACGGTGCTCAAATTATAGTGATCAAACCCTAATATGTGTCAGCCGTATTTTTATCTTTTGGGCCGCGCTTGAGCTGTCTCAAGGGCAGGCAAGTACAACTTTAGCGTGGAGCTTTTTGAAATGGCGTGGAGTGCAGAACTTGCTGTTATGTAATGATGCCACTCAGTTTGGAGAATACTAGCACCACATAACAAAGATTTGTGAATAAGATGCTCAAGTAATAGATTAAAAAAAATATGGAGGTGCATATTGCTAATATATTCGTAAAAAAAGTACTTGCCGACAACCATATTAAAGGTCTAGAGAGACAGTCAATGTCCTAGGAACATGCTAAATAAAATTAAACCTGATTAAGTATGTGTGTAGGGTAAATTTTGATAATTTCTTAGGTTTTATAGCTTGTCAATGAGGGATGGAGGGCAACTGTGAGATCCCAAAATCCAATGGCTCAAAGTGTTGACCGAAATACGAAATCTAAACCGGCCGCCTTACGCCTCAATCAAGTTTGGCCTTTCCTTGGTACAAAATAAGTCCGGCTCCACCCTTGTTAAATCAAGTCCGGGCATGTGAAATGACTGGCCAGTTTTGGAAAATGCAAGAGGCCGAAGTAAAATTTAACTGGATTTGAAGAGTTGACCGGATTCGAAGATATTGACCGGATTGGAAGAATTGACCGGATTTAAAGATGTTGACCGGATTGGAAGAGTTGACCGGATTTGAAGATGTTGACCAAAATTGAAGAGTTGACCAAATTTCTTGAAAGGTTTAGAAAAATTAAAATCGACACTGCATGTATTTGAACTCGGCTGAATTAGAAATATTTACCAAAAAGTTGACCGGATAAACTAATGGCAACTAAAGACAAAAGTAAACTTTACTATTTAGTTATAATCCAACTAGACGGCGACCAAATGGAGTAGGTAAACTAATTTAGTTACTCCCACCTACCGTCTGTAAACAAGTATGGGAGTAAGTGACTTATCCCTTTTACCCCACCAAATCCCTCCTCTATATAAACCCAATGTCGGTTGGTTGAAGTAGTAGCCAATACAAGCAGAAATGAGGGAGTGAAGGAGAAACTTCAAAACGGTGATACTAAGCAACTCTCAGGCAAGTTACTTCGGACGCAATTTTAAGTTCACGCTTTGAGAATATTACTCTGCTTTGAAACTTATGTTTTACTGCAAGTTATTTCGGATACTATTTTAAGTTCATACTTTGAGAATATTATTCTGCTTTGAAACTTATGCTTTACTGCAAGTTACTTCGGACGCTATTTTAAGTTCATGCTTTGAGAATATTACTCTGCTTTGAAACTTATGCTTTACTGCAAGT
>JAOVVI020016325.1:0-10922 GCA_028571085.2 Nepenthes alata
TATATATATGCAAATTAAAGACATGTAAAAGTATTTAAACATGATTTAAGATTATATATGAAGATTGTTGTAAAAAAACTAGCTCTTAAACATGATGTGTATGAATTGAATGCATATTTTTCTTTAAGTTATATAAAATAAGAAAGAGAGTATATATATATATATATAAAGTTTGAACATTTCATATACTAAATTACAATATGCATGAACATACAAAATAATAGATATTCATAGAAATAAATAATAATAATAATAATAATAATAATAATAATAATAATAGAAATATATATTTGGATGTACTTGTCTGGAGATTAAAATTACCAAAAATCTATTGAATCTTACTTAATTTCTCATTCTCTAACATTTTTTCTCTTCTTTTCTCTTTTTCTCAATTCTCTCTCTCTATCCTATTCAAATTTCATTAAAAATGATTAAAATCGGTCAAATGAGCACTATATATATATAAAAAAAATTGGTATATATAAACCTATTAGATATACGTCAAGCATTAAGACAAAAACAGTATAGTGCATGAACATCTGTTAGACATGCATTAGGACTGTGCTTTAAGTCTTGAATATACATTTATTTCCCAAGTGCATATCGAGTGCGGATATTCTACCTAAAATATGCACGAGTATTTAGAAGCACCTTTCAAGTATATCCTTATTGTCCAAATATATATATGTGTGTGTGCGTGTGTGTGCATTAGGCGTTGATCCAATATCATTCAATTTGATGTAACCTAATCAGAATATTAATTTTGATCTAAAATTTTATTTTTATTGACATATTAATTAATTTAACTTAATTGATCATTATTTGAATTTAATTTAAGATCTATACCTTACATAAAACATGGAGGCAACATAAACTAACTCATAAGATACACAGCATAAATAATGTTAGGGCCGATAATTGTGAAATACGTGAGGTTCCTATCCAATTGGCGATAAAATGTAGTATCAATAAGAGATTCGCCATTACATACACAAAGTTTGACATTGTATTCAAAAAAATTATTAGCCAGTCTTATAATTAATAATCCTACCACTTGAAAGGCGATAAAAAATATAATTAGATTGTGTCAAATAGTAACCATCAAAAGTTAGAGATATTTCAAGTCCAAGAAAAATAACAAATAAAATCAAAAGACACAATTTTAAATTGCTGACCTAAAAAATAATTATGATTAAAAATATCAAACCTACCATCACTAATAATAATCATGTTATCAATATAAAATAGAAAATGGTGATACTCTAGAGATATAATAAGTAAAAAGGAATAAATCATTATGATTAAATGTAAGTCCAAGCTATAAAATAGTAAAACTGGATTTAACAAATCAAATATCGGTGATGGGTACCGATATTCCAGGCCAATTTAGAAGATTAGTTCTCATGAAATTTGGCCTTGATACTATAGAGACCCAGTAAGTCTAAGAGGTCTAAGATGTCTAGGCAGCAGGGTCACCCCGTGCAAGATAGTGGACTCAAAGTCAATTTAGACCTGTGGACCCAAGGATGGGTTTCGGACGTCATCACGTCTGCAAAATCAGCGCGCCAGAGATTTGGTGGTTAATCCTGTCAGGCTGCAGAATGAATGATGGCCTACAGGGAACACCCGATCATTGCAGATGTAACGCCACGTAAAGTTAGCTAGCATATACACAACCTTCCTGACGCAGTAAACTGGATTAATAAAGTTGGTGGCAGGCTCCTCTACACACGCCAGCCCCACGTGGACACCCCACAAAGAAAGACTCAACTACTATAAATATATTAACCGTCTACCAAATAAAGGACCTCCAACGTTTACACTTGTATAACTACTATAGAGAGAGAAAGAGGAAAGAGAAAAGGCTTAAGAGCAGTCTATTACTCCCCTGCAATCTCATCCTCTCTTGTAACTAAACATAATAGTGAAGTAAGTTATCAGACAAAAGTCTCGTAGTTTTTTCTTCTCATTTAAGAGAAGATTTTCTACGTAAAAACTCCACATGCTTTAATCATTGTACTCTTTTTCTTCACTTTATCTCACTCTTTGTGTTGCACATGTATTGCCTGAGTACTCAAAAATGATCCACAGACTCAATTGGATCATCGTCCGTACAAGTACGTAAGATCTGTGAACGCAACATTGGCGCTGTATGTGGGAAATGACTAAAAATCAGTGTTCCACAATTTTCAAAAATCTTTCAGAAGTTTCCCTATGTTTTTTCCAAAGTAAAATATGGTGAACGTGAGAGTACAAGCAAGTGTTCCTGTCAGAGACGCGGCCTCATGTGACAACGGCCCTAATGCGTGTGCAAGAATAGAATACCATCCTGATCCACTCGTACGGGTGTTAACCATGAGGATGGACGATGTGTCCAGGGCCATTCGGACTCTCTGCTCAAAGATGGCCGAGCGGATAAAGGGAGCACCTTCAAAGACCTCTCAGATCAAGACATCCCAAAATATGAGCAAGGGGAAGAAACACTCCATTAAACAAGCAAGCCAGCCAGCACGAGACCCCGATGACCTAAGTTGCCTCAAACAGCAAAGTCCCTTAGCGACTTGAAGGTCGCTTAGGTCTTCAGGTTGAGGAGGAGAGCCCAGAGAGGCGCAATCCTCGCTCTGTTCGCAGCAACCAGGAGTGTGTCGTTCAGGATGCGACTTCCCGTGATGACGCACCTCCAAGGGCTAGGGGGGTCCCAAAACTGTAAGTAGTAAAGGACCATACGAGTTGAGAAATTGCCTCAATGAGAAGAAGGCGGTGGCCCCACCCCGTGTGGAGAAAATATTGGAGAAAGTATACAACCGAGTCTTTGGTAGAGACAACGAAGGAAGAGTTAACCTACGCCAATCTCCATTCACGACGGAGATTAGGATGAGGCCACTCCCCCCGAAGTTTAAGATGCCAAATCTCGATATATACGATGGGAGTATTGACCCCATGGATCATCTTAATCACTTTTGTGAGCATCTGAGCCTCCAAGGCTTAGATGAGATGATCATGTGTTAGTACTTCCCATTGACACTTAAGGGCGACGCAAGAGTGTAGTTCTACGGACTGCCAACTGATTCCATTCACCCCTTCAGCGAGCCAGTAGCAAGTTTCCTCTCGTAGTTCACCTCCAACCGGAGAATAGAGAAGCAGCCCTGGCACCTCATACGAATGAAGCGGGGTGCCAGGGAGAGCTTGAGAGAATTCTTGACTCGATTCATAGTGGAGGCCAGGTAGATACTAAAGTTGGCTGATGGGGTGAAACTAAACACATTCCTATTTGCCCTTAAAGGAGGAACTTTCTTGAAACACCTCATTCACAAAGGTCCCCAGACGTTCGTAAAGGTTGAGGCCTTGGCGCAAGCACATATCGCGGTCAAAGAAGTCAATGACGCGAAGAGACCAGAGAAGGACGAGGACTTCCAGCCTAGGGTGGTGGAAGGGAAAAGAAAGGGTGGGGAATGTCCAGGTCCCCAGACAGTAAAGAAGATGCATAAATCTGAGCAGGTCATTCGGAGAAAGCCCAGGACAATAAATCTCACTCCTCTGAATGACACCCATATCAACGTCTTGATACAGATTCGAGACGAATTTTTTTTAAAATGGCCCAAAATACTAAATAATCCAGAAGATAGTGACCAGTCAAAGTACTATCATTACGATCATTGTGGAGGTCACAGAGAACTGTCGGACACTGTAGAAGGAGATTAAAGAGCTAATAATGAGGGGTCACCTCAACTGCTTCCTATAAAGAGCCGGACAAGGCTCTGAAACAGCAAGTGATGTTGAGGCTCACCAGCCCAGGAAGCAAGTGGCCGCGGGGGTTGTGAACATGATATCAACTCGCCCGACTTGTGAAGATGCTTGGGAGATCATTGCGGTGAAGAGATCGATGGTAGAAAATAGGGATGAAGTTATTAGTTTTAGTAATGAAGATATGGCCCATGTAACTTTTCCTTACTCTGATCACATGGTTGTAGCCGCATTCATTTCAGATGAGGTAAATAACCACCAAATGAAACGAGTCTTTATCGATAATAAAATTTTATAAAATTTAATTTATCTTGATCTGTATTTTAAATAAGGATTTAAGAGAAGTCAAATGAGAGCAACCAAAGGACCCCTCTACAGGCTGGACAATGAGCCAGTACCAGTTCCAAGTGTCATCCAACTGAAAATCATGCTAGGAATGTACCCGACGACTGCGTGTAAGATCCTCACCTTCTTGGTCGTGGACCTCCCATCAGTTTACAACGCAATCTTTGAACATTCTTACTTGACCGCCTTCGATGCTGTCACTTCCATCCCGCTTCTAAAGATAAATTTTTTGACTCCATTTAGGATTGTGGAGGTCCTTGGAGACTAAACTGTGGGGCAGACATGCTACTTGTCCCAAGTCACGCAGATGCCTCTTCCCCAGCCTCTAGAAGACCTTAACTTGTAGGATGAAACGACACTACAGTAGGCATAATCCAAAGAACCTACGGTCCGAGTCCCATTGGATCCTAGAGACCTAGAGAAGTAGGTCCATATAGGGAGCTCTCTGTCCTAAACCGTTCGAGACCAACTTATCAGTTTTCTATGGAAGGACTTAAAAGTTATTGCTTGAGTGCTAAGTGACATGCCGGGGATCTCCATTGAAATAATAGTCCATAAAATAGGCCTAGATCCTCATCCGAGACCCGTCAGACAAAGGTGCATAAATTATTCAGTAGAGAAATTAGTTGTCATATGTGAGGAAGTGAAGAAGCTTCTGGACGCTGGATTCATCCGGGAGGTGCAATACCCAGACTGGTTATCTAACGTGGTCATGATAAAGAAGAATAACGGAAACTCGAGAATGTGCGTGGATTTCACGGACTTCAATAAAGCATGTCCTAAGGATAACTTTTCTCTATCCAAAATTGATTAATTTGTAGACTCGACGTCCAATCATAAACATTAAAATTTCATGGATACATACCTGGGTTACAACCAAATAAAGATGAGCCCAGAAGACGAGGAACACGCGTCATTCATGACGGATCAAAGGACATACTGTTGCAAAGTCATATCCTTTAACCACAAGAATACGGGTGCAACTTACCGGTGGTTCGTAAGTAAGATGTTCGAAGGCCAGATCGAACAGAATGTAGAAGTCTACATGGACGATATGCTCATCAAAAGCAAAACGACCGACCGCCACATCCAAGATCTGGTCGAGACCTTCAGTGTGTTTAGAGCACACCAGATGAAACTCAACCCAACTAAGTATATATTTGGAGTGGCATCTAAAAAGTTTCTGAGCTATATTATTTCACATCAAGAAATTGAGGCAAACCCAGAGAATATTAAGGCCATCCTTCACATGCAGTCTCCTCGGTCAATAAAAAAAGTCCAGAAGCTCACTGGGCGAATAGCTGTTCTCTCTCGCTTCTTAGCTAGATCAGTCGAGAATCACTTACCGTTTTTCAAGGCCTTGAAAAGAGCGAAGACCAACGACTTTCAATAGAATGATGACTATGAGGAGGCGTTATGAGGACTCAAAGACTATCTGTCAAATCCTCTTCTATTAACTTCTCCCGGGTCAGACGAGGAGCTATGTTTGTACCTAGTTGTATTCGACACGGCTTTAAGCTCGGTGTTGGTACAACAGCAGCAAGACAGGCAGTAGCCTATATATTATGTGAGCAAGATTTTGGCTGACGCAGAGATCAAGTACTCCCATGCTGAGAAAATAGCATTGACATTTGTATATTCCATTCAGAAGCTTAGATCATATTTCCAAGCGCACAAAGTAGTGGTCCTAATTAATTAGCCATTAAGAGCGATCCTACAGAAGATCGATATGTCAGGACGACTGGTTAAGTGGGCCATTGAGTTGGAAGAGTTTGACATAGAGTTTTATCCGAGACCAGCCTTGAAAGTTCAGGTCCGGCGAACTTCATTGTTTAGATAGCGACCCCAACCTTTGGTGATCCAAACCATTGTGATGCAAATGAGCCAAACGAGGCAACAACATGGACACTGCATGTGTACGACTCCTCAATGAAAGATGGTTGTGGAGCTGGTGTTGTGTTACAAATACCTAAGGGGTCAGAGATAAGGTATTCAATAACTCTTGGGTTCTCGGCCACAAACAATGTCGTAGAGTACGAGGCATTGCTAGCGGGACTTTGATTAGCCAAGAAATGTTCTGCCAAAAATTTAGTTGTCTAGAGTGACTCTGAATTGGTCGTTAACCAAATTCGCAAACATTTCGAGGTTAACAACCCACATCTCTCCAAATACCTCTCGAAAGTCCAAAATTTGACTGTGGATTTCGAAAAGATAGAATTTATCCACATCCCAAGAGAAGAGAACGAGAAGGCCGACATGCTGGAAAGGGCAGTAGCATCCAGAGACCCAGAGCAGTATGCCCTAAGGATGTAAGAAGTTATGCACAAGCCAAGCATCAAAAATCTCGAGCTAGGAGAGATGCAAGTTTTGATTACCGGTATTTGGATGATTTCCTACTAGAGGTACTTGTCTGATGGGATGTTGCCTGAGGACGCGGACACAGCCAGGAAGGTGCAGAAGACAACGAGTTGGTATACTATCATGAACGATCAATTGTACTGGCATGGGTTCTCGACCCCTTATCTACCGTGTCTCACTCCCAATGAGGCAGATTATGCTCTCCAAGAAGTGCACCTTAGGATTTGTGGATTCCACATTGGGGCAAGAATATCGCCTTCAAGCTCATGAGGTAAGGGCACTATTGGCCGACTATAAAGTATCATGCAATGGATTTCGTACGCAAATGTGAAAATTGTCAAGTCCACGGTAACATGGCTCACTAACACCACATTGAACTCTGAGTACTGCAATCACCATGGCCCTTTACTCGATGGGGGCTAGACATACTCGGACTTCTTCCGACTGTAGTAGGGCAAAGAAAGTTCTTAATTGTCATAATTGACTACTTTATAAAATGGGTTAAAACCGTGCCACTAGCAAATATAACAGGGCAAAATACCACAGAATTTATTCGACATAATCTTGTGTGCAAGTTTAGGATTTTTGAGTGTATTGTGATTGACAATGAGACCCAATTCATTAAAAAAATAGTTCACTAAGTACTATACCAGCCTGATGATCAGGTTGGTCCATACATCGGTCGCGTATCCACAGAGTAACGAGCAGGTGGAGGTCACAAACCGCACAATCCTACATCGACTCAAGATAAAGTTGGAGCACTTCGAGGGCTCATGGGTACACGAGTTGTCGTCCATCCTCTGATCATATAGAACAATGCCGAGGAAGCCTACAATAGAGACATCGTTTAGCTTGTACTATGAGGAAGAGGCGGTCATCCCGTAAAAGTCAGACTTTTAAGTCTCCGAGTCGAGTGCTATGACTCGAGCAGCAACGATCAAAGATTTCGTAAGAGTCTCGATCTATTCGATGAAACACGAGACCTTGCAAGGCTAAGGATAGCGGCGTACCAACTAAGAGTAGCAAGATACTACAATAAAAAGGTGAAGGTGCGATAATTTGAAGTAGGGGACCTAATACTTAGGAGTGTAGAGGTCATGGGTAAAAATACTGATCAGAATAAACTCTCCACAAATTGGGAAGGGTCATTCCTAATCTTGGCCATCCTTCGAAATGAGGCTTATAAAGTGCTCACCCAAGAAGGCAGACTAGTCTATCGAAAATGGAATGCCGCACATCTTAAAAATACTATCAATAAATATATGTACAGATGGTCAGGTAAGGCAAAATGCATCATCCGATGTGCTTGTAATATGTTTCATTTATATGATAAACTTTCTTTTCCCTTATTTCGCATCTTGTACTTTATTAAATATTTGCATATCAACTTATTAATTCACAAGATTTAGGCTACCCCTAAGTTAAGTGAAAGCTTCACTTGCTCTAAAACTCAGCTGTATCCGACCTATCTAAGAGGTCAAACTCAAAACTCGGCTATATTTGAGTAGCTTAGGAGGTCGTACTTAAAATTTGGTTATACCCGAGCGTCCCAAAATGTCCAATTTAAAACTTGACCACAATGCAAAGCAACTGTAGAGGTTAGATTTAAAACTTAGGGGGTTTAAAATAGCAAGCATGCGACGACCCTAGAGACATTATCTTCAACCTAAGATAGTCAAAATGTTCAAACATTAAATTGATGAAAGACCAAGTTTCTTTAACAGCATATTATAAAAGAGCCAAACACTCGAGCAGGCCAGATAAGACAAACAAAATCTTTGTATTGAAATGATTTGGATTTCATTCATGTATCCAACATATGTACAACAATATGCAAAAAAAATGTGTACGACAAAACACATCAAGGAGTTGAGGTTCTCAGCCGCTCTGAGGATCATGGTTATCTAGTGGATTCTAGCTGACTGAACGGCCCCGATTGTGAAGACTCGGAAGACCTTCAACTTTTTGGGAGATAGATTAAGTCATCCTTACACTGAGCACTAGAGTTCCTTTGATCGAAGAGAGTGCCGGGAAACCTCGGGATCAAAAGCTCCATGACCCGACGGCACATCTTAATGGCATCCCCATACTTGCGCTCGAGGGTTGGTGCAATGTCGTTGGGCTTCAACGAAATCCTGAGCTCCTGTTCAAGCAAGAGATTCCTCCCTCGGAGGACGATGTGCAACTTCTCTTACTCTTTCAGTTGGCCCTCCAGGGTAGAATTGTGGTTCTCGACTTCAGCAAACTCGAGCTCTAAAATTTGGACCCATTCCCCTAAGGACCTAGAAGCTTCCAACTTTATGTAAGCCTAGACGACCTCACTGGTGATCATGCCAAGGCCACCGGCCATGTCCTAAAATTGCAAGAACAAGACAAATCAATAAAGCAAGAACAGAAGAGGACAAAACCAGGAGAAGGATAAAGCAATACCTTAGTCACAAAAAAAACTTCTGAAAGTGCTCTCCCCTCTGGGAGCTTCTAGCTCCTCGGGTCCTGTGGCTGCAACCTCTTACACCACAGAAACCTCAGCCATGGCCTCACGCGCAGAAGAAATTTCATCCAAGATTGGGAGTTCATCCACTTCATAATGATCCTCGACCCCAATCTCTACTTCGGCAGCAAGTGAAGTCCCTGCCCCGTCCTCAACCAAAGGTCCCTCAGGGTCGCAGGCGGAATCATCACAGGACTATAAACTTGGATTGCAAGGCATTGGAGCTCAGCAGTCTTTGCGGCAGGCAGCTCTGCAGCATGTCTCTCCTCGGCCTCAGCAACATCAGCAGTAATCATCGTCATCATCGCTACTTCCTAGCCTAATTCGCCTCAGCCTCCCTCACAGCCTATCCCTCGTCAGTGTCATCGGGTAGATTATCAATTCAGTCCGAGACTTCACCAGTAAACTTAGAAGGGATGTCAGGCATTGGGTCATCAGGAGAAGGCTGGGCAACAGGTGGCTCCGCAGGCTAGCCACAGGCCCAAAAGGATGCCCAAAGGACTCAGCAATGGCTGAAGGTCCGGCACCTTTAGCCTCTCGGACTGGTGCTGCCTGTGGAGGTCTTGGCCTCCTCAGAAGGGACACTATAGCAACATTATTGTCATCGGATTAGGAGGGCGCAATAGTAGTTACCGGACGCTTCGAGATTTTAGTCTGATGACTCTTCCTTGGCCGCTCGAACGGCTCCTCGATCTTCAAAGACCTCTCCTTTTTCTTCAATTTCTTTTTCTTCTTTGCAGAAGGAGCAGCAGCAGCAGGAACACCAGAGTCTTCGGATTCAATCCCTCATTTGGCCCTAGTCAAGTTCTTGAGTCGTAACCAGATATTCTTCTTATTTTCATTGAAGGTGCCCAGGTTGGCCATTACCAAATCTATGACCTCCTTGGCAACCTCTCTCTCCTCTTTGGAATCATTCGAGCAATGCTTACGTGTCACATTTTCCTAAGCAATGGAGAGAGCCCAATTCTATTGGACTCCTATGAAGAAGAATTTATCTTCTCACCTCTTGGTAGAATCTGAGTTTCCACCACTCATGACAGTAATTTCTGGACGTGGAGTAGCAACTATCCAGTCCGTATTATGAGTAAAACAAAACATCACCTTCACCATCGATACCTTAAGCACTTTCTTATGACAACGTGTAAAAACGCAAAGTAATACAAGGTACCTAATGGCATTGGGTTGCAATATCACAAACGGAACTTCGAGTTCTATCATAATGTGATACAACTCCAGTGGGACAAGAAAACAAAGTCCACCCTTGAGGTGGATTTCGTAAACGGTGATGAACCCATCAGGTGGGCTGCAAGCCCTATCGTGGGGCTCAAGAATCACCATCGCCATCGAATCGAAAATGTCATACTTCATATAGATGGCATCCAAACCGGCCAAAGAGAGAGAAGAGGTGATATCCTTGACTCCAAACGCCATTAAAGCTTGAAGAAAAAGTACAAAGGAAATGAGAAGAAGAAGAAAGTTTGGGAGAGTGCAGTCAAGGGTTCGAGAGAAAACTCCTTAGGTTGCGTGGTGAACATGAAAATGAAGGCAAGGAATGATATTTGAAAACGGTAGAAAATCAAAAAGGCGCGCGCCATCATTACCCTTGTGGCGTGTCAATTCCCTGTACGCTGCCAGAGATAGTGGGTCTTACGTTTCTAAGGCTACGTCAATCTCATTAAACGCACATTTAATGCGTTTTAATGACCCAAATGGCGGTGCAAGCCAATGTCTCAAACTCCAAGGGAGTTCTCGGACGCGCCTTCATCGAAGCCTATGATCCTAATAATATCCGAGGACATCTTTGGATCTCGGACAAATATGCGAAGATGGCTATCACTTAGAAATGCCCAGCAATGCCTAAAATCCAAAATTTTCTTAAACATTCTGGCCAGGCCGTTAACCTCAAAATTGTGAGGTTCCGAGTTTGAGAACCTGATATTAATGAGGTAATTAGGATGGTAATGATTTATACTAATCCTATGGA
>JAOVVI020016326.1:0-10921 GCA_028571085.2 Nepenthes alata
ACTCCTGTGTGGATGTCTTAGTGGTTTGAGGACATGGTTGGAGTATGAGAATTTTGCGTCCGCGGACTTATGTGTAGAATGTGCGCGGACTGTGCACAACTTTAGCAGAAGAAGTTATGGACAAGCAACAATGACCGACTGAAGACTTTGGGATTTGCTGGCTGGAGGACAGATATCTGGTTTATGTGGGCGTTGATTGGCCAAAAGAAGAAGACAATCAACGGGCGTTGACCGGCTGTAAACAGACATGTTGGGCCACACTCCTCTGCAGCTGGCGTACAGTTGACCTACCTTATTGGGTAGTTAGATGACGTGATCCTTGGGAAGACGGCTGGTAAACCAAAGCAGGGCATACATGTGCCACCTGCTGCCTGACAGGGTGTACGTATGTTGCTGCAGGTCTTAGTGGCTGTGCACCAACCATCTTGCAGCATGGATGGTTGCTCATTCCTTATACATTGATATATATATATATATTCTTTGTAGTTAGAATATATATATATATTGGCATGCAAGTGCAACTGTTGCATAAGATAGAGGAGAGAAAGAGTGAAGAAAGAGAGCAGTGAGTGTAAACACGTTTGTGCTCTGTCCTTCATTTTCACCTCAAGGGCTTGTATTACCGTGTGATTTATGTAATCAAATCTCATACAGTGGATTTGTTGGTGGACTAAATATTTTGTAATTTTTTATTTTATTTTAAAAGGGTTTTCCACGTAAAATATTTGGTGTTTATTTTCTTCTTTTATTTTACTCCACTGTGTGTGTGATTCTGTGCCTTTATTGTCCGACCGCTCATCTTGTTCCTACAATTCTCACTGTCCTTAAAACTAAATGCATTCCTTTTTCATGGATAAAAATTTATTTTTAGTTTTAAATAACTCTTATATGTAATTATATGCCTTTTTTCCTTCATAAAATAAATCTTTTTTTCTTTTTCATAATACAATTTCAATAGTATTATGGTACTAATGAAAACGCCTTATTATGTTCCAGTAAGTATTATTGTACAAAGACTTAGACCGACCATATATATATATATATATATATAACGATAATAAGATTATATTTAATAACTATATTACAATTTATATAAGAATTGAGGAGATTCTATCTTTCAAATAGACAGATAGGATTATTTTTTTTATTTTAATTATATATTTTTAAATAGATGATTATGACCTAATTATTTTAAAATAATTAATTATAATCAAAATATTTTAATTTTTTCAAATATGTAATTAAATTATGAATAATTTAATAAAATATAGACGATGAAAACATAAATAATAAGATATTTTATTTAAATAATTAACCCAAAGAGCCAAGTCAATAAATCTACTGAATCTAACCTAACCCAATCATCACATATGAAAGAGAAGTATGGGCTTAGTAGATAGCCTATATTAATAATTAACATGATAAGAGAAACTTACATTAAAAGAAAATAACTTTACAAAGTCAAACAAACTTTTCTAACCAGCACTGCAAAAGTTCAGCACAAAAGGCAGTCACATGTTTTCTCAAGATTGCCCCTCAAGGAGAGGCACAAAGCCCTAAAGTTTGAAGATATATAGCCGCAAATAGTGACAATGATAATAGACTAATCCGATCATGAACATACTAAAAGATCACCTCCGCTATTTATTTTGAATCTAAAAAATGCTTATGAAGTATACTGAGGCATTTAGTACTGATGGGTCCCGACATTCAGAGCCTAAAAAGAAAGGCCCAAAAAATTAAGTCTACGAACCAAGAGGCTTACGATGATGATTTAGTTTAAAAGGCCCAAAGACAGTCTTTCACGTCTCAAGAGGTCCAAGAAGCCTAACTTAGCCTAAGAGGTTAAGTTGGCCTTAGAAACCCGAGGACATGGGCCAGCATCCCAAGAAGTCTAAATTGCTAAAATAGTCTAAGAGATCAATTTAATTCAGGATACCCGAGGACGCTATAAGAGACCTATGTCTCTAATAAAATCCCGATAACATGAAGCCAAGAACACAACACTGAAATCTCGAGGGCCTCTAGTAAGTCAAACTCCCAATTAATGTCCGAGAACACCTGACTCTATGAGCCCGAGGATTTGACAAAAACCCAGAAGGCTTTTTAGGTATGAGAACTATCTCTTCATCTCTGAATTGTCAGAACAGGGGAAAAAGGGGCCAAGGAGATCGTGCACGCCAGCTCAGACATTTCACTGTTACCAAAGAGCACGCATTTTCTACAATACGCTACATCCACAGGAAATTATGGTGCTCAGAGCACGCTCAATCATTACGGGACTGGCGTCACATAACATACCAAATCAGCAGAGTGGATGGCTGGCCTCCCAGCACGCGCCAAATCAGCAGAGTGGATTGTTGGCCTCCCAGCACACACCAAATCAGCAGAGTTGGTGGTTGACTTCCCAACACACGCCAACGCCACGTGTCCCCATTTCAAGGACATATCCCCCATATAAATACCTTATCTAAACGACTGAGAAAAGGGTTGAACTACTGGTATTCTGCATGTACACTGCGAGCAACGTCTAAGAAAAATAAAGAGAAAGAAAGAGAAAAAGGGTGCAAGAGAGAAAGCTAGAAAAGAGAATAGCGGATAAGGTTCCCACGTGTTGCAATCCTGTGTGACTATCTAAGTTGCCACTATGATTATTTGTAACCCATTCTAAGTGTAGTGGAATTGTTTCGAACCCAACGTCCCATCACCGTGATTTTTTTCCTTTCATTAAAGGAGGAGTTTTCCACGTAAAATCATCGTACATTGTACCATCCTCATTTTTTTCTTCCTGTCACGTCTTTCTCATTGAGCTTAATGCAAAATCACAAGATCACTAGTGTGTTGTACGATTCCGTCCATCCGAGCGTACTGAAAGGAACCAAAAAATGAACTCTAACTCTCGTTGTACGGTGATCGGAACAGCAGGACGCAACAAGTACTAATATGAAAAATACATCATTTGAATATTTATCCTTTTATATAAGTCTAATATATTGTATTTTCAGTTGTCAGTTATTAAAAAATTATTAATATCTATATGTGATTATAAAATATTTCATATTTATCTTGAAAGGTCATAACAAGAGAAAGTATGTTGATCGGTTTCTTTCTACAATCCATACAAAGAGCGCAAATGTCCATAAGTAATAAACTTATAGATCAGATATTTTGTTTTAAGTATCCCCTAATAATAAGGTAACAAAAAAAGTAATAAGAAATAATATCCAAAGCCCACCCCAAAAATAGGGTGAATGGAACTCCCTTTCCTTATAGTTAAAGATTATTGAATTACATATCTAACGACTCTTATATTTTATTATTTTAAAAAAAAAGTTTTAAAAATATAATAAGAGTTATTTTTTGATTAATTTTTTTATAATACGTGTGTTCTGATGCCTTAATATTTAAAAAAATTTAAAAATATTTTATATTTTTTTAATGATATAAAATAATAACTATTAAATCATAATAATCCCACACTCATTAGCTGTGGGGGAAGAACTCTTTCTCATTGTGCAAAGAGGGGTGGGGTTCTTGCACTTAGTCATTTAAATTTTATAAATAAATTTAAATTTAGAGTAAAAGTTCTATTCTGCAGAGCAGGATCCCTCAAGGCCTTAGTCATTTCTTTGAATTAAATTTTAACATTGTAGATTTTGAGATAAAAAAAATTTATATAATTTATATAATTTTTTAAAATATTAATCTTTATAATAGAGACGACTATAAGTGGGCCAACCCTGAGACTAAGCCCAAAGATAAATGAATGGCCCAAAGGACAGTGGCCGACAGTGCGCCCATATAAAGGCACGAGACCAGGTGGGCTGACCCAGGTTCGTCTGGTTCGCATAAACTTCTCTAACTCGTCAATTAGTAGGCAGCGCAGCAATGACTTGCCATAATCGTTTCAAACAGTTCAACAAATATCTCATGAATATCGTCTAGGATCGTGTATCTCCTCACGACGGCAGAGAATTTTGAGAGAATATTTTATTTAAGATTGTGCGCGCACCTGAAATGATAATTTCGACTCAGCGAATCAATCCAAGAAAACGGCCCCTGAGCAAAAATCTCCCGAATCGTCATAATGCAGGAGGATTAACCGGCTGACAGTGACCATTGCCATAGCAAGCACTCATGATTGTCATGACAATTTAGCACATCTGCGCAGGTAACTGTCACTAGCCATGAAGTTTAAGGGAGTTTGAACTCTCTCCATTGACTATAAATACCTCTTCATCCGTACAGAAAGAGACAAGTAATCCTACGTCCTCAGGCATCCCAAAGAAAGCAAACTTATATACTCAGAGCGCCCCTTAAAGAGCAAAAGAGCCCCTCTCTCCTAAGGCTACTCAAATCCATGAGCACATGCCCCGCTCGCCACGCTACGCCTTAGCCGTTGGATCTCTCCCTTTCTCCGGGCCGCACCCAGCAATGCGTACCATCTCACCCTCTAAATCACCATTAGTCGAACGTATATCCAAATCGTTCCACGTTGAACGCAACCATCGAAACTTAATTATTTGGTCCACACTTAATCTCCCTTTCATCGTACATTTATATATTGTCTTAACATCTTCATATCTTTTTCTTCTTGTGAAAAGATTTTTGATTTGGGTATCGGAGAACATACCAAGAAATTAGTCCTACAAATTCTTTGATTTTTTATTTTTATTTTGGGTATGCAGGATCCAAGTTCGTAATGATGGTGATCGAATCCTCTTCAATTCGACCCGCCGAGAATACTAATTGGACCCATAATTAATATAATAATCCAGATCTGAAAATACATCACTTTATTAAATATTTAATACAATATTAAAAAATTAAAAATAAATAAATAAATAATAATTATTATTATTTTAAAATATAAATATCGTAAAATATTTCATATTATAAAAATATATATATATATGAAATGTACGTGGAGATACAGTTCCCAGGACTCCGTTCGTTCCGAGCAACGGAGTATACAGGCTATATCTATCGGAGTCAAACTGACAGCTAACGCCGTGGAGAACCCACACCAGAAACGAAATTTCAACGCGTAATTCCAACTCCCTAGGTCTTATCTCAGCCCACTCACTACGTTCATAGTCAACTGAGTCGCTTTCCAAGCTTCCATTCCATTCCCTTCAGATCATAACGATTTTCTCCGCCGTCGCCGAGGGGGAAAAGATGAAAGCTGTTGTGATAACAACGACGGGAGGACCAGAAGTCCTGCAACTGCAAGAGGTGGAAGATCCCCAAG
Organism: Nepenthes alata; assembly: GCA_028571085.2. Taxonomy (NCBI): domain Eukaryota; kingdom Viridiplantae; phylum Streptophyta; class Magnoliopsida; order Caryophyllales; family Nepenthaceae; genus Nepenthes; species Nepenthes alata. The sequence goes on from JAOVVI020016326.1 coordinate 5,252, forward strand.
TGAAAGACGATGAAGTCCTGATCAAAATCGAGGCCGCCGCCATCAATAGGGCTGATACACTTCAGCGCACGGGCTTACACCCTCCCCCTAAGGGCACCCCTCCTTATCCTGGTCTAGAATGCTCTGGAATCGTCGAACAAGTCGGGAAGAACGTCACTCGCTGGAAAGTTGGCGACCAGGTTTATTTACTACTAGCTTTCTTGATTTATGCTTCGATATTCGCATCTCTAATTCATAATATTTGATTTCTTTTCTTTTTTATTTTGCTCCGAAATTGTGATTAGTGATTTGTGGTTCGTTTGTTCCTTGGATCGCAGGTTATGATGGAAGCGTGAAAGGGTTAAGTATTGAAAAGATAGGACAATAATATTCTCATCTTTAGAAGTTTCTATTTTTCAGAACGGCTATTCCAGAGCAATGAATGGTCCCATAGCTATTTAGACCAATATGAACGAATAAGTTTGCATCAATTTTATGCATTTGGCTGTTTCCTTGTTATGAAATTGACACAAGTAAACTCCAATAAAATCCTCCCTTCTTTTAATAGCAATAAATATTCACCCAATCATTTTTGTGATGGAATAGATTGACACTTTATAAAATGTTCCGAATAAAATTACCCATTTCGGGAATACTTCTTTTTGGTATATTGATAGTGATTTCTATAAGCCCGGTTCGCATCCCTTTTGCAGTGGGTGATCCTGGCCTCTCTTTTTCGACATGCCATGTTTCCCTTTTCCATTCCTAATTAAAGGATGACATGCCTTAGTTTATAGCCATATGAGGGGGTTCTGTAAGTGGCAAGTCAAGAGATTTCATGAAAAATATACTGAAATACATGGAGTTGTTAATGATTTTGATTTCTCTTATAGAGTGAAACACCAATTTCATTGAAAAGTCATGGGAGAGTGAAAAGTGCCTCTAAGGCTGTGCATTTATATGGTTTCTTTTCCACTGGAGGTTTCGGTTGATGCTGTTGACCATGAGTTTGCCCTCATAAATTAGACAATGTGGACTATCTATGGGTGCATATTAAATTGAGCTGCATTAACCCAGATTCCGTATCCAAGTTCAATCCTCTTATACTGACCAATATAATCTAACGCATGATTTGAGAATAATAATGGCTCTATTCTAGTTGTCAATTTTGGTGTGAAGATCAATATTTAGTTAGCTTGAAAGTTTGCACATGTTAATATTCATGAGTTAGGAATCTGTTGGAAATGCTGAATTGAAGTGCTCAAAAAACATTTTTATAATGTAATAACATCTGAGGTTGGTTTCTTTTTAGATAGAAATATTGTGATCCATTAGATTGTCTTCAATTTCGTACTCAATAATGTATTGTCTTGTCTGCTTGAAGGTCTGTGCTCTTCTCCATGGAGGAGGATATGCTGAGAAAGTTGCTGTTGCTGAAGCGCAGGTGCTTCCCATTCCAGCAGGTATTTCTCTCAAGGATGCTGCTAGTTTCCCTGAGGTGGCATGCACTGTATGGTCAACTGTCTTCATGATGAGCCATCTGTCAGCAGGAGAGACATTCTTGGTAACTTTCATGTCTACATTCTTCAACATATTCAATCAAAACATCATGTCACAATAGATTGAATAGCCTAATCCCTATTTGCTTCATGTCATACGATACCTGAGTTTGTGTTCCAGTAAATTCTCATTGAATTGAATGCGACTGGTTTTCCAGTCTCAGATTTCGAGCTCTAGTTGTACATCCTAATGGGAAAGTTGAATGCTAATTGATTCATAGTTATACTGTACTTCTGTGCTGATATATTCACTAAAGATAAGCTGCTCGACTCAAGATTTGGAATCATGGTACACATTTCATCAATTAATCCGTGAATGGCGCTTTAATATAAGAAGTATGTGCACTGATTCAGCGATGAATTAGTAATCCTTTTCTACATTTTTTTCCCTTTTCCATTCTTTCCATTTTTAATGAAGTGCCAACTCCATATTTTTCAGATTCATGGGGGCTCCAGTGGAATTGGCACATTTGCAATTCAGATAGCTAAATTCTATGGAATAAGAGTATTTGTGACAGCAGGTTTGGAAATTATTTTGGTGCTGTCTATCATGGAACAATTAGTTTTTATCACTTCCGTAGCTTAGTCCTATTGTTTATTGACAATGCTAGGCAGTGAGGAAAAATTGGCATTTTGCAAAGACCTTGGAGCTGATGTGTGCATCAATTACAAAACAGAAGACTTTGTTGCTCGTGTAAAAGAAGAAACAGGGGGCAAAGGTATTCTCTTGCATGAGAAATCAATGATTAATGCAGCCCATTGGATCTTGAATTATTTCTTTTTTGTGGGTTATTATAACCTAGTCATGGTTTGAGCTTTAACATCGAGATTAACATAACCACATTCGATGACAGGTGTTGATGTTATACTGGATAACATGGGCGGTTCTTACTTTCAGCGAAATCTTGACAGCTTGAACTTTGACGGGAGACTTTGCATTATCGGTCTACAGGGTGGGCCGATGGCACAAATAAAACTCTCATCTTTGATTGCCAGAAGACTCACAGTACAAGGTATAGGTTAACTTCATTAGTTTAGGTTACAGTTACTGGCCTTTTCTCCATCTCCTGAGTATATTAATGCTTTTGATTAAGTTTTCTCCTCATTAGAGGACTACTGATGCATTGTGTGGTTTTAGTCTACTAGAGATTTCATAGTTACCTTAATAGTAGAGTTGTTTCTACGTAAACTGGTGGTTATGGGCTGAAGTGGTAAAAAATAACTCTTGTATAATATAAAGTAAGATTGTGTATAAGAGGCCAAAATAGTCTAACCTTTCCCTGAATCCCGCTCACAGCGGGAGTTTCGTGCACCGGGTTGTCTTTTTTTATAACTTCCATTCCATTGCCTCAGTACATTTGCTTTGGTTGGTGTTGAGCATTTGTGCTGTGATATAGAAATATAAGTCTATAATGTTGCCAGCCAACTTGGATAAAACCAACTTTCAATCCAAATCTCTCTGAAAAAGAGAGCTCAGGGGCCTTGTCCTCTTACGGATAGGTCTTTTTTAGTGTGTTCAATGTTAAAAAAATGGTTAAGAAAAGGGTAAGTAATATATTGTGATTCTATATAATAGGGAAAAGTAGGACCTTTTCAATCATAAAGAGAAGAAGAAGTCCTACGAAAAGTAAACAGAAAAAAAATTGAGACGGCACGTGGTTAGCCTATCAGAAACGGGTTAAAAAACCCAGTTGTAAGGGTAATGAACAATTCTATGATTATTAAGAGATATCTCACTTGAGCTGTTAAGAAATACTAATATGGAAGGAGAGAATCCACTTATAGGACATATATTTGCTGCCATATTTTGCTGTTGTTGAGGGTGTACCGCAAGTGAATGTTTCAAGGGTGATGATATTTAGGATAATCTCTAGATCGTTTTGCTAGTGGGGCACCTGATTCCTGGTGACCTTCTGAACTGTTGAATGATTTATTTCATTGAGTTCTTGGTCAAATTTGTTCCCTTGGTTCCATGCAATAGGACAATGAAATAGTAATTAGAACTCTCTAGGCTAGCTTTCTGTAATTGCTACCTGTAAGCTTCTTTCCTATCCCTTCCCGCCCAACTTCATTCTTCTATGCCTAAATTTTCCTTTGGCTTCTCTCATGTATTGGCATTGTGTAATTTGACGATCTTGGTGAACTATCTTACATGACAGGTCCAGGTCATTGCTAATAACCTGTATAAATCTTAATTCAGAAGGAAACGTCTTACTCTATACATATGTTTTGATTTTTTAGGGGTGGGAAATTTTCCTCCAGTGCATCTAAAAACTCCATCATCTGCCTTATTGATAGAGGTAGGAGCAGAATCTATTTTTGTGAAATGTCAGAAAAGGAATAGAATTCTGGCATTCCTCCCATCTTATGAATAATTTTAATTTTTTAAAACTTTTTTGCGAGGTGTATAAAATATAAATACCCATTACTCACATAAAACCTACTGCCCATAATCTGATTTGCTCCTCAGTCTTCTCTCATCGATTCATGTGTAACTGATTTTATGGTTTTTAAATGTAAAAGTAGTCTCTGGCTATATATTTATGTTTCATAGATGCTATTAAAGTGGGTGCTCGCAAAACTATTTAAAACTTATAATATAATATAATTGAAATTTGATCTACTTTATTTGTGCAGCATTTACATAGTTCTATATTCTCAAAAATGGAAATTTGCCTTCTGCTTCTGGAAATTCCAACTATTTGTTGAAGCAGAATTAGAACAGATTCTGATATTCCGTCAAAAGACAAAATCAGAATTAAAGTCATAGTTTATTATTTTGCTACAGGTTCTTTTGCTATCTACCCCTAGTTATTTGCCTTTAAGTTTTGTGCTTTGTCCATTTCTCCTTGAGACTGAAACTCCCGGATTTACTTAGAATCATCAGCTTAATTGAGGGCATATAATTTGTTCAATCTATGATTGCAGCTGCTGGCCTGCGAGTCAGGACTCCCGAGAACAAAGCGATCATTGTCAGTGAGGTTGAGAAGAATGTTTGGCCTGCAATTGCTGAAGGCAAGGTGAAGCCTGTAGTGTTCAAGCACTTCCATTTGTCCGAGGCGGCAGACGCCCACCAGCTTCTGGAAAGTAGCCAGCATATCGGCAAGATATTGCTTCTTCCTTGACGTGAATTTCTCAATGCCTCAGATCATCACAAAACGACCCACAAAAACCGACTTTCTGGCATCCGAGATAGTAATAAAATCATGACTGTCAACACATGCAAGCTGCCTAAGATTGCAGGTGCTCTCTAAATTCTGCGTGTCCTTTTCTTGAACATTATGTATTTTTGACTGTCATAAATCGTCTGCGTTGGACATTGTTTGGGTATTGGTCTATGAATTTATATGCTGCTGAGATCTTTCATCTATGAATAAAATTGGGTGATTTTTGTTGAAGTCTTTGTCTTTTGTAAATGCATGAGTTGCATACACCCTTAGAGCACTTGAGAAGGAAACATAAATTGAATCTCTATAACTTAAAGAAATGACCCATTAAAATTTCATGAATTTTTTTGCCACATTTTGATGCTGCAGCAATAATATGCTTTGTTTGGATTTAAATATTGACATAATGGTAAGGCTGCTTCATTATGATTAAATTACCTACTATTATCAGATGGTTTGGTTTGGGGAAATCCTATAAGGGAAATGGTGCTGGTCTGTGAAACACCTACCAGAAAAAGGAAAATATGATTAAAAATAGTATAGTATCATTGGGTCAGCCTCTATATGCAAATTCTGCCATGATATTATATCTATTCATTTATTTTTATATATGCTAATAGTATTGATAAATAGATAAAATACTCTAATGTTTGAAGATGCAAGGATATTTCTCAGATATTTCTCTATATAGAGCAATGTTGCTCATATTGATTTAAAGCTATCCATCTTTAATGCCAGTGGGGCCATACTTTGGCTTAGGGCTAAGAAAAAAACCAAAAGGAATAAAACAAGTAAATGTTGGGGCAAATAGGGCGCTCGGACAGAATGCTTCAGAGCGCAACGTCCGAGAGGACAAGGTTCTCGGACAGAGGGAATGCACTCGGACGAACAGACAACAAAGGAAAGCAGAAAACAGAGAAGACACCGTATTTAACGTGGAAAACCCCTCTGGAACCGAAGGGAAA
>JAOVVI020016327.1:0-10921 GCA_028571085.2 Nepenthes alata
AAGAATCCCTTTGTATTTACAAGGATTTGTTGTATTCCAAATTTGGCCCATATCCTCAAAGCTATCTTCTTTGCCAATGGAAAAGCCATCTTTTTTTCAATAAAATATCCCATTAGTATAGATTTTCATTTCGTTGATGCAATCAGGCCTATGAAATTCTGGTTGTTAATTTCATATTACATGGTATATATTGTCACAGTGTATAGTGACAGTGTAATGTGCTTATTTTTTACAATGTATCTATTGTCACATGGTAGATGGAAATTTCCTGGCTCCTTTCTCTCTCATTTTTTACAATAGAATTTCATTTTAACAGTTCTTGTCACAGTGTAATGTGCTATGTGGAGAATTTTTATTCATTATATTTGTATATATTGTGATTTCTTATCATAGTTTATGGATCAATTAAACTCTAACTTTTTCAACAAGAAGAAAAAGAAGACAGCGGTCATTATAGTGCAATGGATTAAAGTTTGTCGTACTTTTTGGTTGATTTATGTGTCTTAGGTGCAATTTTAATTGTTCGACAACCTAAACGTATAATTACAAGATCTTATATTTTTGACTTTTATAATAAAAAAAAAAGAGAGTACATCAATAAAAGTATGCATGGTAGTGATATCACTTGTATTAACATGTTAAAAATGAGTAGACTCGCGTTTCTCAAACTGTGTGAGATGTTAACAACTAATTGGGAATTTCATTCATCAAAACACATGCTAGTCGATGAGCAAGTGGCAATATTATTACACATTCTTGCACATCATGAGAAAAATAGGGTGGTTGCACATAATTTTTAAAGGTCGGGTGAGACGATAAGTAGAATATTTAATAATGTGTTAGTCGCAGTAATACGTATATAAGCATAATTATGTAAATGGCCGAAACCCATTTCTGAGAACTACACAGACGAACGATAGAAGTGGTTCCCGATATGATAATTATTTTATATGTTTGATGTTATATTTACATGGCAAATATAACAAATAAGTCATTCTACTTTGATGTATTTTTGTAGAATTATATCGGCTCTTTGGATGGAACATACATCAAAATAAGGATACATACTACAGATAAATCTGGATATCAAACCCGTAAGGGAGATATAGCTACAAACGTGTTAGGAGTATGTACCCATGACATGCAATTTATATATGTCCTATCTAGTTGGGAATGACCTGCAGCAGATTCTAAAATTTTACGATATACAATAAATAGAAGGTATGGACTGAAAGTTTTAAATGGTGAGAACTTAGATAATCGAATCAATCATAATATTTTACAATACGCTTATTTTACGTAATAATATCACATGTTTTCATATAGGTACTTATTACTTAGTTGATGTGGGATATGTAAATTGTAATGGATTTCTTGTACCATTTAGAGGGCAGATATACCACTTAAATGAATGACGTTAAGGCCATCAACCAAGAACGGTTGAGAAATTTTTTAATATGAAACAGGTCACTGCTCGTAATGTTATCAAAATGTGTTTTGGATTACTGAAAATACGGTGAGGGATCATTAGAAGTCTATCATTTTATCCTATCAGAATACACAATTGAGTTATCATTTCTTATTGTCTGCTGCACAATTTCATAAGAAACGAGATGGAATATGATCCTATTGAGGATTAATACAATGACATGCATAACGAGAACTTCTTTGACAAAAATACAGATATGATAACACAACTAGATCCTAATGATAGTTGAAGTGTATTTAGAAATAATTTGACAAATGCCCTGTTCAACGAAAGGATATATCATTGAATTTTGTCACGATCAATTTGAGTACTGTCATTTATAAGCTTGTTGTTACATATCATCAATTGTGGATTCATTACTTGAAATGGTATATGTTTGTTGACACAATCATCAAAATTGTTATTCCATATCATTTATATGGCTTATTATGCTAAAACTTTTTGGATTCAATCTTTCACCATTATAACAGATAAAGGTAGTTAAACATATCACTATCAGACAAAGATAGTAAAAGAATGTGGGAGATCCATGAAGACAAAGCTCTTATTGTCAGTATGATCGAGTTATACAATACTGGTACATACAATACTGATAATAATTTCAAGTCGGGTTACTTGCTTGAATTAGAGAGGATTTTACGATAAAAATTGTCAAATTCGTCTTTGAAGGCAACCCCACATATTGTTTCCAGGATAAAGACACTGAAAAGAGATTGAAGTATCGTATATGATATGATAAAGGGTACGAATACTTTCGAATTTGGGTGCGATGGCTCACGAAAAATGATTATTGCGTAACTGCACGTATGGAATGCATACATATCGGTATGATATTTATTTTTCATTGTTAATTATTTCTTAGGATTACTTGTTAATTTAGCATCTATTACATACTACCAATGAATGTAATATACTTTATATTTGGAGATAGTGCAACAAAGGAGCTGCTATTTGGAAAAAAAAAAGTCATTTCTATATTTAGAAGATTTGTCAATGATCTATGGCAAAGATTGTGCAACAGAGACACATGTACAAACTAGCGAGGACGTCATTGCGGTGATACAGCTTAATGAACCAAATAACGAGCAGTGGAGCGTGAATGATGTTCTAGAAGTGAAAATTGATGACTTATTCGGCACAAATGATTCCCCGAGTCAAAGTGTACCGTATGTGTTAACTCCAGCTGAACCTGGGATGTCCAACGAAAGAAAAAGGAAGGCTAGTACAAATATGATAAAAATAGCAGATTGCATTATCCACGCAGCTGATTCATTGAATACAAATATTAACAAACTCGGTGAAATATTAAGTAAAAGCTTAGAAACAAACATGTAGGAGCAAAAGATAGTTCAATTATATACTATGTTGGCTGAAATTCATTCATTACCGACGAGTGAAATGAATGCAGCATATATAAAATGCATACGTGATCCGACACTTATGGTGAGCTTACTTAGTGTTCCACCAGAATAAAGATCAAAATTTATCAAATAATTTGTACTGTAAAACATGTGGTTATCAAACAATTTGTACTATAAAACATGTGGTTATCAAATAATTTATACATTTTCTTTTTCTTCAATTCCTGGGTTGTAATGAATCGTTGTGATATTTTTAAGATTAGATTTTGTTTAATATGTTGTATGAGATACAAAGTTGATGCACGTTTAATATGCAGGTTCAGAGTTGATGATAAATTATACAAAAATATTACTAATTCACTTGTATGTATTTTTATTGTATTTTTTAAAATTTTAATTGTATATAATTTTTACATGATGATACTTTAATTAAATAAAAATTTTAATTATACAGAAATATAGTTTTATTAATTTTAATTGTATATATTTTAATTGGAGTATGATAATATTTTTTTAATTTTTGTATTGTATAGAAATTTTATTATTATAATAAAATATGTATATTAAATAATATGTATTATATTATATTATATATTATATTATATTATATTATAGTATTCATAATATGTTTAATTTTTTATATTATTTTTGTAATATGTATTATATTATATATTTGTTAAATATGTATTTTACATTATAAAATAATATGATATATTAAATAATAATTAAGAATAATGTATATAATATATATATATATATTATATATATGTATGTTATATAATATATATAAAAAGATATACATATATACGTGTGTTATATTATATAATATATTTTTAAATTTATTAAGAATGAAAGTGTCATTTTGTTAAATTTTTACCTTATTCCTCATACAATTTTATAAATCAGATATTGGAATATAAATTTTTAACTAATTTTATTCCAACAACCAAATATGATAATAATAATTTTTAACTTTATTATCATCCTATTCTATTCTCTGGGAATAACTATTTTATTTCTACTTTATTTTATTCCAACAATCAAACGTAACTGTGCGGCCATGTGGGCCTTTCGATGAAATTGAAACAAAAAAAATTAAAAGTCATTCTCATAATTTCACAGACTAAATCTAGTATATACTGTTGGCTGTTCGTAGATAGAATGACACACAGTGAAAGAAAAGAGAAGGAAGAAGCACACAAATTTACGTAAAAATCCTAGAGCCAAGAAAAAAAACCACATGAGCAAAGTCGACAGCAAATCCACTATGTGAAATAGGTTACAAATCTCCAAGATGGAGTATCCGCTACACACCCAAGAATAATAAAGAAAAAAAAATATCACCGGAGTAAACGAAAAACACTATACTCTTTTATTCTCTTGTTTTTTTTCTTTTCCTTCTCACTGGTGGTGCACTTCTCTCTTGTTTCCTCACAACTTCTTTTGCTCTCTCGCCCTCTCTTGCTACACACAGCTCACAGCCCCACTCATACATATATATATGGTTGTATACCCGAAAGTCTTCAACCAATAGGCAGATTGAGTGCGGTCTAATGCCTACCATCTGCTCTGTAACCTGTCACATGCTCTGTCCACCAACTCTGCAATATGCCTCCTGCACAGACGGCGCATGCACAACAAGTCTACCACCTTCTCTGCAGTCCAATAACTCGTTGCTAGCTGTCCACGACGTCCAGAGTCATTACTGCAACCAAGTCCTTTAGCCGTCTGCGCCCATTGGCTATCACAAGAGTCATCCGGTGTTTCTTGGTTGATTTCATATCAGTAATACCAACTGGTAAATACTTCATTTCTATTTGGTCAATATGTTGACCGGCAACCCAAGGCGCTCCAGTATTTTCTACTCTGAAAATACTATCAGGAAATCTTCTCCTGATTTACTTTCTAGCCTTAGCCGGTCAACCTGCTCTGTTGACCAGATCCGGTCAATCTTCTGTTGATCGTCTCTAATTACTTTCGGAGAACTTGACCGTTCTCCGCCTTCCAGTCAACTATTTTTGTTGACCATCCTGGACAGCCATCCGAAGAACTTGACCGTCTTCCGCCATCCGGTCAACCTTTCTTGTTGATCGTCTTCTTGCTACCCGTTCGCCATCCAACTGCGCTCCTGTAGCCCTCAGATGGTGAGCATCCCGTTAACCGGATCCAGTTGGCCGTCCGCCTTTCGGTCAACTCTCTTTGTTGACCGTCCTGAACAGCCATCCGGAGAACTTGACTGTCTTATGCCATCCGGTCAACCTTTTTTGTTGACCTTCTCCTTGCTATCCGTCCGCCATCCAGCAACGCTCCTGTAGCCCTCAGACGGTCAACCTCCTGTTGACCGGATCCAGCTGGTCGTCCGCCTTTTAGCCGGTCAACGTATCCGTCCGCCATCCAACAACGCTCCTGTAGCCCTCAGACGGTCAACCTCCTGTTGACCGGATCCAGCTGGTCGTCCGCCTTCTAGCCGGTTAACATACGTTGACCGGCTAATGCGCCCCGATGACAACTAGTTTGTTAAAATCATCCATAAGGGAGTGACCATATTTTAACATATACGAGTGCTTTGTGACCCGTGTGAATGGCACATCACGGGTATTTGGGTTTTTCATGTAGAAAATATCAAAAAATCTTGGAAAAATAAAAGGTGTAATTGGTGCTGTCGAAAATCCCAGATCATTTTGGGATGGCTGTTTGAACCTGACAAAGACTGTGGGAATTTTGAGTCGGCAATATTGTGATATTATGTGCCACTTTAAAAAAGAAATGAGAAGAGTTTAAAATCACTCGGAATCCTGAGATCTCACAGTTTGTCAATAATGATTAATTTTTTAAGTATAAGTTCATTAAATTGCTTCAAATGCATGCCTAATTCAAATTTGTTCTTAATTTTGATTATTGTATTATGGTATAATATTATCTTTCATGGTATATAAATTAACCGTTTTTTCTGTAATTAGTTCGGTCGAAAAATTAAACGATTGTAAAGTGCATTCTAATACGGACGTCAGCTTTTTGAATAGAAAAGATTATGATGCTCTATTGCATATGAATAATATGAATATATGTTTTAAATATTAATTATTATGGAAAAGTACATGTTTTTTTGAGGCCCAATTGATCAAGGGTTTAAAAAATTTAGTGAAAAAATTATGTAAATGACAAAAACTTTGACCAGGGGATATGAAAAGGAAAAAAAAAAACAACAATAAAGGTGATTTTGTGAAAAAATTGCTAATTTTGTGATTATAACTAATTTTGTCAAATGGCTCTGCAGATTTTATTTTATTTTTTTCTTATAAAACGACGTAGCTCAAGTCCTAGCATTACCTTTGTCCTATACTTGCGATTAATACTGGTCAATTTTTCGATGATGGGTGCGTATTTTAAAGATATAGCACACTTACAGAATTTATTTCCCTGAGTGAACTGCTTTACTCTCCTACTAAAGCCACCAAGCTTTTTCTTAAATTAAACATATCAAAACCACTTTCTCATGGGATAAATGAAAATAGTTGCAAGTGCTTGGGAATACCATATGTATATATATATATAAATATTCAAATATAATAAAATTTATAAAGTTCATATCCTGTAAAGTGTTTGGGAATATTGTATGCTTAGATTTTAGCTGAATTCATTACATTGGACTTTCAAAACCATTAAATTAAGGTGTGAAACACATGCTAACTGGCCTTTCTTTATAATTAGGATGGTAAAAGATTTTTTTTTTTTTTAACTTTGTGGCATTGTCTTATGTTTTTGTCTTAGATAAGATAATAATTTTTTTATTTTCATTATTTCCGAATAATGTGGCTTAGAAACATTTGAACGGGTGCATTTTATTTGTGCTCATTCACAGAATATTCTTATGAGAGACCAAAAAAATACATATTTTTATAACATATTTATTATATAGAAATAGTCATTCAACCCAATTCTATATTACATTATCAATATCCTATTGGGGAAATTTAAATCCAAAATCCCCATCTCCTACAAATTCCATCATGGAAAATGAGGAGGAAGAAGTTGAAAAGAGGGAGGAAAAGAAGTAGAAGCAGCAACACATAATTTGACCCCCATCCTCGTAAATATCCAAGGGGGTGGAAATTTTATTAGCTCTCCACTTTCCATGGCCTACTATCAGTATCCCAGGAGTGACGATCCTTTACCTTCTACAAGACGTTGGAGAAATAGCTTCACTTCAGATGGCTCTTGTAAAGTATAAGAAGCACTTGTTTCCTTAGGAAATTTGGAAACAAGTATTCCAAAACCTTGGCATCTTTTTTGCAGAACTTTAAATGCATCCTCATCTGATCGATCATCTCCAATATAGACAGGTAAAATGTTGTCGGAATTAGCAAATCCTGTGATCAAATAATCAAAAAAGAAAAGAAAAAGAAAAATTAGTGACTAATGATGTAGGACGAAAGAAAAGTAGGATTTTTTCGTAGGTGAGAAGTACATAAAAATCTAATTTTTTTATTAAAAAGTATTTCATATTCACCAAACGATTAAAATAGAAATTAGATAAATAAATGATAGAGATTAAGTAGTTATGTAACTCAATTTATACAATATTCGTTATTTTACTATTTAACTTGTAATTATAATTATTTGGTAAATATAAAAATTGTTTACTATAATGACCATAACAGCTCTAAGGGAAAGCTTACCAAGAGATTCCAACAAGAATTCAAGGGCTTTTCCCTTGTCCCATTTGACGGTGGGACGGATCTCTAGAACCTGTTTTGGGACAGAAAGGGTAACATGTTAGTCAACTTTTTCAAGGAAAGCAAGGAAGAGATACAGAAGTGGTGAGAGTCGTTTTCTTCTGTCCTTGCCAATAATACCTTTCTCCCTTGAGTCAGTCTCAGTTTTGGATAGTCATGAAGCACCTCCTCCACCTGCTGGGCTAATTGAGCCCATCTCTGGGAAATTATATAAGAACACCATAAACATATCTCCGGAGAAAAGAGAGGGAAAAAAAAACTGAAAGGAAAAGGAAATACTGTATGAAGGCAAATGTGGAAGAGAAGGAATGCACTTAATGTACTCACCTTTTCATCAACACAACGAAAATGAACTGATAAACAAAACTTGTTATTCTCTACTCTTGCCCCTGGGGTCGTTTTAATCTTCTGCGACAAGATCTTGCAAACCTGGAACGTTCGAAATCAGAAAATAATAATATGCACGACAAAATTTGATTTTGATGATCATGGAGGCCAAAGAAATGATTGCTGCTTAACAATAATTTTTTTTAAAAAAAAAAGCATAAATAAAATACGCACCTCGTCAATCATTGGTAAAAATTCACTAGCAGGTTGGAACAGAACAGCTCGATTGCCCTGAGTGATTTGATAATCAAATAGTGTAAGTTAACTAAATTTATTGAATATTGAGTTTTTTTCGCGGATGCAAAATGATATCAGGTTTTCTTCTCCCCACCCTTACCTTATTGTATTTGCGCCCTTTGGGTCCTTTAATGTCCATGCCATGGCTACCTGCATAATAGAGCTCCGCTAATCTCACGAAATTGTACACCTGATCAGTAAATAATAGTCGAAAACGTTAAAGAAATTAATACTCTTATCATCCATCTAATTATGCACTGGGATAAAGCAAAAAAAAAAAAAGGGGGGGGGGGGAATTTTAGCAAAATGTACCTTGTCTCTGCACCTCCCGCTTACTATTGCTGTTGGAAAGTGCTTGGCCACTTCTCTTACCGCGGCTCTCATCTGATTCATTTTCAGGTATCAAAACTAAAATTGTTCAATGTTGTGTACACAGATTGGGACATAAAGGAGGAGGAGAGAGGAATGAAAAAGGGGGTGAACCTCATCCGACATGAAGGCTCGATCAGGATCCTCGACGATAGGCGACAGAGTGCCATCGTAATCAAGAAACATCACAATCTGTTTCCCTTTTGACTCGTTCATTATCTTCTCAAACATTTCCAGCGCTGATGGATGATGAATCTGCTTTCAAAATTAGCAGTAAGCTTTAGTAAAATCAGGATCAGGAAGATCCCAATCTTCTTCACAGAACTTAATAGGTCCAAATAAAGCATGCTCTGTTTTTCGGTTACTGAAAAATGGATAGAAAAGATTAAAGATCACCATCCAGGATTTCTGGTCTTCGGACTGGGGATGAGACCGAGAAGGGGAAGTAGATTTGACGCGAGTGGGAGAAGAAGCTCTCATGGAATCAGCCCATGCATTGATCTTTTGTGCAGTTTCGGGCTTCTTCAAGAGCTTTCTCCTGTAAACAGTGATGCACCGGCCGGAGGACGCCGCTGCCGAAGAGAAGAGTGGCGAACTTGACATGGCCACCGTGATATCCATCGCTTGGGCGTCGGAAACTGCAACATTTTGGTTCGTCATCTTTCAGTGGACTAAACCTCTGCTCTGCATATATACACGGTAGATGAATATTGTGAACAATTAGAAGTCAATAGAGACGAATCAGATTGAGACCCATTTTAGTTAAGGGTGATACCTGAACTGGGCACCGAAGAAGGAGGAGAGGAGGGAGAGACAGAGAAAGAGAGAGGGAGAGGGAGAGACAGAGAAAGAGAGAGAGAGGGGGGAGGGGGGGCGAAGCAGTGAGTCACAAGACACATTGGAAGACGACGGTGGAGGGGCAATTTATAACTTCTTGGCAAGCACAAACGGACGAAACCACTCCCTTTCCAGCTCTTTGTAACCATTCCGAAGCCAAAGTCTCTATGTGAATATTATGGACCCCACCCATACTTACATACTACAATCCTAAGTTTTATTAATCGAGGGACTCTGAATTAGCTTATGACCAAATTGCATCATTAATTAATGTTAAAAACTAGATTAAAGTGCCGAGTTTTCTCCTTCCAAATAATGGAGAAATTATATACTTTATCAAAACTCACATCACTTTACCTATTAATTAGTTTCTGAACTATATAAATATTATATGTTTTAATACAATTTAATTAAAAAAAAAAAAGATAAGTGGGCATATAAGATTTTTACTATAAGCACGATTCAGAGAATATTAGGCCATTTATAATATTATATAATTTGATATATATATATATATAGCTTAAAATAATTATATATTTTTTAATGTCATATATATATAGATATATATATATATATATATATTTTTTAATACAGATATCAAATTAGTCAATTACTATGCACGAACTATACGCAGCTAATCATTAAATTATACAAGTATCGGCCATTTAATAATTAAAGTAAACTAAATTTCATACTTGGGAATAATTTAGTAATGTATAATTTCTTTTGATATAGCCGTATGAAATAAATCAAGGGTAGATTTTAATATAAGCAAACTCAACGCAGCTAGACATAATGGTACCAGATTTCTCTCTCTATGGGAACTCTTTAGACCCCACCCATACTATTCATTTCTTTTCCCGTCTCTATTTAGGTTGACATTTTCTGTGTTTGTGTTCAATAATATTAAAAGCATATGCCATAATAATTGGTATTCAATATTTTCAGTTTCGCTGTTTTTATAAAATTCAGGCATGGAAAATTCTTTCAAGTTGGCCAATTAGTACGTGTTGAATAATATGGGAGGGAATCTGAACCTCTAAATTCAAAAGCTCAATATATGCACGAAGCAGTTGGGATCGGGGCACATTCCTTAACGTGAACCCCTTGAAAAATTGTACTACACGTTATTATATCTTTGTTTTTATAAATACCAAAACACTATGTTATTTTATAATATTAAATAAATAATTAAAAAGAGGCCTATATAATTATGTATGCTACACAATATAATACGATGTGCTTAATATACTCGTACACTTTTTTCCTTAAGGTGACGTGCGTGAATCACATAATGATTTGATTTTTTGACTCATAAAAAATAATTTGTCCTTTAGGGTTTAAAAAAGGTGCCACATGTTAGGCTGTGATAAACAAGTTGCAATCGTCCCGCGGTGTGTGGTATTCCATTGAAATTTTACGCTCATTTTTTGTTCTCTAACGCTGACGTATTAACACGGGGAATATTTGTCAGTTTGAATGTATTTGCAATTATCAGGGGGATA
>JAOVVI020016328.1:0-10921 GCA_028571085.2 Nepenthes alata
TTAATTGAATTTTTAAGATATCAAAATGTTTTGATGTATTGATATCAATGTAATTGAATGGAACAAAATTATAGTTGATTGTTGATGTATTATTGATTGCATTGGTATTCGATTAACATTTTATATTTATTTTGGTTGATATTTATTTTTGGTCATTTGTCCATAATGATGTCAATATGATTATATTTATATTTGATTTTAATATTTTTGCAGGTTCTATTATTTATATTCTAATTTTTAGTTAAAATATTTTTTAGGTCATATAATTATTAATATTTAACCACTTTTAAGTGTGATTTTTTAGTCTTATAATGTAATTTCTAAATATTATATAGGCCGTTTAATGATATTTAGTATAAATTTGTGTTTCAATGTCAATTTGAATTTAAATTGGTAAAATAAATAAATAAATTTTAAATATTAAATATTAAAAGAAAATCTTTAAGGCTTTGTAGTGACAACCTAAGATGCAGATACGTCTCCATCGGTTGTTGAAAATAAACTCAAAATTTTTCAAGACTTTGGCACATGTTATTTACCATGTATTTACACACTCTTTTGTATCTCCCAAATTTATTTACCATTTATTTTCACCTCCTAGGATTATAAACTTTTTATTGGTGATGTCAACACACATAGGATATCCTTAGTGATTGATATTATATATTCGAGGTGTATAATTTGGATGAATGCATTCGAGTTAGTCGTAGATTTGATTTTATTTTATATGCAATATTTTGATATGATTTTATATATAAATTGGTATATTTCCATGTTAGTGTGAATTATTTTCACAAGATGGTGTACTTTTAAATTTTGAATTATTAGCTTTTTTTTATTTTCACATAACAAAATAAAAGCAATCAACCTACATGAATTCAACCCTTCATGCATCCCATTTGATGAAAAGTGAGTGTTAAATACATTTAGCTCACATGACCACCACCGGGAGCTACGATTTTTTGACAAAATTTCTTCTTGTGGTGAGTGAGTTTAAAGATATTTTTACAGAGGATCTTTCAGGTTTGCTACCAAATTGAGGGATCAAGTTTGAGGTAGACATAATACCAAGAGAAGTGCCTATGTCAAAGCCCTATATAAAATGGGGCATCACAATTAAAAGAATTCAAGAAATAATTACAGGATTTGTTAGAAAAAGATTTCATTACACCAAATGGGTCACATTAGGGTGCACCGTTATTATTTATGAAAAAGAATGATGGGTCTATATAGCAATATATAGTCTATCTAGAGTTCAACAAGATAATCATCTAAAATAACTACCCATCATCGAATATAGATGACCTATTTGATCTATTGTAATAGGCATAAGTGTTTTCAAAGATAGATTTTTTATCGAGTAATCATTAATTAAGGATTTTTTGGTAACATCTTTTTGGTTAACTAATGTTCGTGCAGTATTTATGGATATGATGAATCAGATATTTCAATATTATCTTGATAAATTTATGGTGGTATTTATTGATAATATCTTAATATGCTCAAAAGCTATGACGAGCATAAGACACACTTAATGAAGGCTTTACAGATGTTTTGGGAGAAAAGGCTATATGAAAAGTTCAAGAAGTATGAGTTTTAACTTGAAAAGTTGAGGTTCTTAGGCCACATGATTCTTAAAGGAGACATTTTGATCGATCCTAAGAAGATCGAAGCCATTTGAAACTAGGCTTGACCGAGTCCAGAGTTTTTTTGGGATGACAAGTACAATAGAAGATTTACGAAAAATTTTAAGAGAATCGCTAGGCCACATACCCATCTTACTCAAAATAGGTGGAGTTTCAATGGACTACCGATCATGGACATACTTCCAAGATTTGAAAGACTACCTAACGACTATCCCAATCTTAGTAATTTTGGAAGGATTTTGTGTATTTGACTTTTATTATGATTCATTAGAAAATGGATTAGGGTGTGTATTAATACAACATAAGAACATAACTACATAGGTGTCAAGTGAACTAAAAACTTATTAAAAGGATTACCCAACACACAACTTAGAGCTAGTAGTAGTGATCTTCACGCTAAAAATCTTTACGAGAAAAGATTATTAGTATATTTAAATTATAAGAGTTTGAAACACTTATTCTCACAGAAAAAGCTAAATATGACATAAAAGAGGTGGACAAATTATTTTCAGGATTATAACTGTGAAATTCATTATCTACCTAAGAAAGTTAATGTGTTAATTGATGCCTTGAGCGGTAAAACAACGAATCTAATGTCTCATTTAAAAATTATAGAAATGAAGATACAATATTGTATAAAAGAATGCAATATCAAGAGGCATTTCCAGAGTAAAATTGGAGATAATAGAGAAAATTAAAGGAGTTTAAATGAATTACCCATTCCTAGTGGACATTGCTAGCATTTAAATAGGGAGTCAAGAATGGATTTTAACATCTAAGTTAATGAAATCTCGAGGTTTCGAAAGAAAATATGTGTACCTAATATTGAGAAATTGAATGAAGAAATTTTAAATAATCCATTCCTAGTTAACATTACTTGAATTTAAATAGGGAGTCAAGAATGGATTTTAACATCTAGGCTAATTGAGTCATGAGGTTTCAAGGGTAAATACGTGCACCCAATATTGAGAAATTGAATGAAGAAATTCTGAATGAAGCCGATCGATCAAAGTATACTATTCATCTACTGATTAATAAAATATGCTAAGATTTAAGAATGATCTTATGGTGACGTAATACGAAGAAAGAAATTACAGCCTATGTATAAAGATGCTTAATCTGTCAACAAATTAAGGTGGAGCACAAGAAACCTTCGGATCTTTTGTAACATATGCCAACCCCTTGTTGTAAGTAAAAACACATAACGATGGACCTTATGATATGTTTATGAAGGACAACAATTAATCGTGATACTATTTGGGTGATCGAGGATTAGTTAACCAAGTCAACTATTTTGTTGCAATTCGGATAACATTCTCAAGAAACCATTTGGCGAGATTGTATAATAATAAAGTAGTGAAATTTCATGGGACCCCAAACTTGAAATTTAATACAACCTGTTATCTTGAAACATATGGAAAATAAGAACAAGTAATCTAAATTTTAGTGGATATGTTGAGGACTCTATTTTGAAAATGAAAGAAAATTTGAATGATTACTTATCATTGGCTGAGTTTATCTACCACAATAGTTTTCTAACATGTATCGATATGGCCCACATTTGAAGCATAATATGGAAGAAAATATCTTTCCACAATGGAGGAAACAGAGTATATGAGACTATTGAAACCCGAAGTTACTCATGAGATATCTAACAAGATTTATTTAATTTGATGTCAATTGAAAATTGCTCAAAACCAACAAAAGAATTATACACACGGTAGAATATCAAAGTTAAGTTTTAATATTAGTAATCACGTATTTTTGAAGATACCTCTATTAAAATAAGTCTCTCATTTTGGGCTTAAGGATAAATTAAAGTCAAGATTTATTGTACCTTTTAAAATTTTGTGAAGGATGGAGAGGTGGAGTATTGATTGGCTCTACCCCCAAACCTAGAGAATGTTCACAACGTTTTTCACATGTTAATATTTCGAAAATATTTTTACAATCCCTTGCATATCATTAGTTATAACCGTTGATGATTAATGAAGATTTATAATATATCGATGAACCGATTCAAATTTTAGAAAAAAAATATCAAATACTTTGCATGAAGGTAATCCTACTGGTAAAAATCTTATAGAGGAATTACTGTTTCGAGGAAACCTCGAAGAAAGAGAAGATGAGGTTTTGGAGAAATATTCATATTTATTTTCTTACTACATGTCATAAATTAAGAAAAATATTTTAAAAAACATTCTTTATGAGTTTTTATGGGAAAAATATTCTTTCAGTACCAGAACTATTAAAAAATATTCATATTTTTGTAAAACTTTTAATTTGATAAAATATAAAATTTGACAAAATATAAATCATTATAAAGAATTGATGAAATATATTTAAATATATCATATTATTTTATTAGTAAATTAAAAATTAAATATATTATAAGCAGGTCAAAAAGATAATGTTTGGCATCATCTATAAGGATATATGTAGACAATTAATTATAAGTCTTGAATAACAGCGTATTGCCTTAATTATATGAGAATAATTATATCCTAAATTTTGATATTCGACCTTTATTGATGAGATTATCACCAATTTTTAATCCTTTTGATATGCTAGTATGATTTGAATATATTTTATATATTAGCACACTTTTACCATTATTTATGTTATTATATTGATTTTACACAATTTAAATTATTAGTAACTTGCTTTAACTTGATTTATCAAAAAATTATGTTAGTTGCTTTTCGGATTTTAGATCATGGTATGATTCCAATATGTTTCATTGATATGTATATCCACGTATAAAATTATATATACCTTATTAATCGATTAGTTTAGTTTTACTTTTAATTGTGTAGCCTTTTAGATAAAATGGGTCAAATTATCTTATAGGAAATCAAAATTAGAATACAAGCTGTTTGCTTAATCAAATTTCTAAGGTACAAGAATATTTTTAATGTATTAATGTTAATGTAAATGAATAAAGCAAAATTATAACTGCTAGTTGATATATTGGATTAATTGGTATTTGGCATGTCACAAACTCGGACCAAAAGTAAGTTTAAATAATAAATAATTAAATCCTAAATAATAGGATAATAAAATTTAAATCGGGTGTGATATAAATAGATAGATAAAAAAAATTAATATTCAAATAATAGCAATAATTAGACCCAAAATTCGTCATATGATCTTATCGGACAACTATTCAGATAATAATAAATAACATACTCCAAACAGTCATACGGGATTGACAAAACCATGAATATAAACACATCCATCAAATAGAAGTCATTTTTATGTTAAGTTAGTAATTTTCATTGTTCACATAATATCTATTGTATATCATCATTTTACAAGAAAAAAGATGCAATAAAAATAAATAAATAATAAATATTACCAATAATATTTATTTTCATCCAACTTATCCCGATCAAATCTAAAAGCCACTATTAAATTTCCTCAAATGCTTTCTTTCATTTATTATAGGCAGGAAAAATTTATAGGGTGATACTAACAGGGCACGACAAGATGCAACATAAGGGGTGGGCCATAGGTCGTTGGAGTTGGGCTACATGGGTTACCGGATGTGCCCCACATGTCTTTTAAGGGTTAGGTGGTTGCCTCTTGCTTCCAAGGTGATTTTTTTTTCTTATTTTAAGATAATTAGATATAAATTTAATGATTTGATGTTTATTTAAAAAAAAAAGATTACTTTCAAATTATTTTTTAAATAAAATATAATGATAATTAAATTTATATTTAATGATCGTATAACTAAGAAGAAGAAGCTGCACCTTTAAAATGAGGTACGACTCTCCTAATTCTAAGTAACTATTGTTGGGATTATATGTTCTGATTTTGAGAACGCAAATGACTGCAAAGCTTCTACAACCACCTCCTCAAAGGCTATGAGCCTTTTTCTTATGAAACTGTCAACGGTCGGCTTTTGCTCTGCATCTTAAAGAATACAGTCATAATTATTTGATTTATATCCAACAATTGAAATTAATATGGCACATTAGGCTACCAAAGTGGACAAACAAAGGGTGCTAAATAGTTTGGGGTGGCCTGAATATGTGCAAAAGTAAACAATTAGCATATAAATGCTATGTAAGGAATTAAACAAATAGCACACAAATCATATACAAAATTGCTACGTAGCAAATATCTCTAAACTAAAGAACACAAATTTAAGAGTCTGTCAATATGCTCTAATATCTTTTTAAGAATCTGTGAAGATTTAAGAGTACGTAAAAATCATGATTGATTGGGATTACACAAATTCTAGCGCATCTCTCAACAAGATATACTATCTTTCTAAAAACAATCATAGCACAACATTATACAACAAAAATTCTAGATACGGACCGTAGGTGCCACAACTAAAACAATGCACAATTGGTCCACAATAGAGAAACGAAAAACACAACAAAGAATCGTAAAAATAAAATTACAAACCATCATCCAAACGGTCAATCATTTTCCTTCATCGTCATCTCTAGTGCAGTCCATGGCTCTTTGTTATTATTTTTGTCGGACATACATTTTGCCCTAGCACTCATGTTTCTATTTATACACAACAAAACTCTTATGCTTCTCGAGGGGCAACGGGTAACCAATCTCCCCCTAAAAAAATCAAACTCCCAAAAGACCGAGGTCCGAGGCATCAAGCCTCAAAGTGTTTGAATCTCTAAGGTTGTCCGAGGCCACTAGCAACTACGGGAAGAACAAAAATCTCAACACCTCTAAAGAGTATTTGCCACACAAATTTATTGGTCAACCTCTCGTTGAGTTGCCTTCACACACCACCACCAATATGATAACAAAATAATTACATATACAAAATATACGACGGGCCAACCCTAATAAAACGATTTGGCCACATTTTCAAAACAAAATCATACTAGAACCCATGGATAAATTACTTTTGAGGAGATCAATCTAAGCATGGGCAATATTGCTTGTTAAGAATCAGATTAGTTAGAGGAGAAATTTCTTTTTATCTGTATATTTATTTATATTTGTTTTTTTGGAAAAAAAGTCAGGATAACTCGTTAACCTTATCATATTCTAAGTGTCATTCAGTATGCTGAGCTCGGATTTGATGATATGGTCTACGCTCATCGTCCAAGGTTCAGAACTATCATATGGGGTTGGGGCCACTTGATATGGTATCATATGGATCCTATGTACGATGATAATATTTATGGGTTGTTGAGATTGGTGGAAAAAAAAACATAAAGATAGACTTAAAAATTTGGCGTTGAGGTGAGAAAATTCAATGTGAAATTATTGCTATTTTCAGATGATGTTGTAATAAATTAAGCATAATAATAAAAAATAAATTTATATAATAAATTTTATTTAGTAAAATTTAAGATTTTGTGATTATTATTTGATAACGGTATATGCCGTAATTTTTTGGGAAGTATACATGATATAGTTATTTTAGAAGTTTCATTACATTTATCGTAATAACTAATCTATTATTTAAATAAAAAATACTAAAATTAAAATAACACATTAAATTTAAAAAATATCATAACATGATGTATTTTTGAGAGTACAATTTCACACTCTCTCTCGTCTGTATTTGTACTCCATTTCCATTTTTATCCCTTTCACGCGGAGAGTAGTTTGCATGTTATCGTTGACTAATTGGGGTTGTAGGTATTAAGTATGTAATATCTCATTTTACATCCGATTAATTTAATATTATTAATTTATTTTAAATTTATTTTAAATATATTAAAAATAGTAATATAATATAAATTTTTAAAAAAATAGAACAAGAAAGTAATTCCGTGCTTAAGGTACATCTGACACACACACATACGCATTGGTAGATTGGACGTGCCTGAAGAACGTCTGTGAACCAATTGAGCCGAGTTTGGGAAATTTTGGAGGTCATCTTGTAATATCTAGATTCCCGTTTGAGTTATTTTAAATTTATTTAATATTTTGAGTTTATTTGATCTGTTAAATTAATGTTATTTTAAAAACTTTTGAAGAATTTTGGTTCGGTGCTCAAGGTTCATTGGCTGTGTGCCCAAGGCACAAAAACTAGAATGTGTGTGCCTAAGGCTCGCTCGAGCGTAATTTTTAGAATCGGCCGTGCTTAAGCATCAGGCTACTTGAGAGTACATGCCCAAGGCACGCCTAAGGTGAGCTTGAGCACAAGTCACTTTATAAAAGCATACAAGGGCTAGGGTTTTGCCATTCTTCATACAGCCGGGCAAAAGGAGAGAGAAAGATGAGGGAAAGGAAGAGAGAGAAAGTGACGATCATGCACATCAGAGTATCATTTTGTTATATCTGAGTATAAGGTTGAGACAAGTATCTGTAAGCCAAATTATTAGTCTATTTTCATGTTTGATGATATTTATATATATTTTGAAGATTTTCTTTACATGTATGTTATTTTTATACACCACATTCCTTTGTTATGTACATATATGTATGTTTTATCGGTTATATGGTGGGTTTACATGGATATTTATAATTTTGGTGTGTTTTGTTATTTATAAAAATCTGAAATGATATATATATATATATTTGTATATCTGTATGTTATGGAACCATTAACCAAACCTTACATTAGTCCACATGCATGCTACCGGGGGCTGAGTCATTACGTGGACCATGGTAGTTCGAGACCTGAGGGGTTGATCTTTGTGGTCTAAGATATGTGGCATTTAGTATCGCTCCTGACGGGGATGTACGTATATTTTGTCTCTTTTCTGCCGACAGGAAGGTTAAAGTGTATTGTAATCGACCTCCCCACTGTATATTTTAAATGAAAATTATCGTAAGAAATTGATAAAAATTAATATTTTCAGACATCTTAATATATAACTAAACTTGATGTTACATCCAAAGTTACAGGTGACAAAATATAGTAAGTAATTTTTGAATCTATAGGAGACAATGTACATAAATGGCCTTGAGCTACTGGCCTAAAACGTAATCAGACTTCAAGTTGCTGGCATAAAATGCAACCAATATAGCTAAGACTACCGGATGGGTGTAACCCTTTCTCAAATTGGTCTAATAATATTTGGTTCTTTTATTTTGTATATTTTTATATTTCTGCATAAATTTACATTGGATTGTGATTTGAGATTCGAAGATTGACCCATGGATTGGGCGATAGGAATATCTCGTGCATATGGATATGTGTTAAGCTCGGAACACATTTTGATTATATATTTTGGATCCGATTTTCTTTGATTTCTACATATGAAATTATAAGATTTCCATCCAGACGATGGTATGTATCTTACGCAAATGTGGTAACAATTACGTCTTATGCAATATAAGCTTGAATCACGATATACTATGATACAATATGATATAATTCATGAAATTTGATCGGATCGTAATTTATTATGATTATATCTCAAATGGATGATTTGATACAGACAATGATTTAGTATAAGACTATTTCTTGATTTTAAAGAATTTTACGAACCTTGCAGTTTATTTTACATGATTGTTATGTAAAATTCCTTCCCTCTAATTTATATATATTATTTTACATATACAGTGATACTTATTAGGTTTTAAATTTATATTTTCATATTTTATCTCTTCAAACTAGTTGTTTGGATACGATTGTAGGAATTTAAACTCAATTTTATACGTTATTGTTTTTTCCTGGTGAGTATGGATATTTATGCCTATTTGGCTTTTGATCTCGGGAGTGTATTTGATTATTATGGATCACCAATTGTGGGAATTATGTATTGAGAATTATGGGATATTTATATTTTCTAGATGAATTGCTATTTCATTAAATATCTTCTTTTTGACTAATGGATAGTAGGTTATGTATTTTGTTGTACAAATTATATCCAATGAGGTCTTGTACGGGTTATTTTACGTTGGATCCTGTGTATGTATAGATTGTCACACTCGGGTTACGTTTTTTCATTATTGATGCATTTGTTAAATTTTATATTATAAATTTTTATTTATTAACCTGTGTATTATGTCAAGGAGACGTGACAATCTAATGTATACCTAAAGTGGCACTCGACCATAAATTCTAGAGTACTTACGCTCGAGGAGAGTCCAAGGTAGCACTCATGTGAGGATAGAGTTAGGTGTGGCGCATGACGCAAGCCTGAGGCAATGCTCCTATGTCGATTTGATTATATAAGGATGCCGCGCACTGTTTTTGATAATTCATGCGGAAAGAGAAGGAAAGGAAGAGAGATTAAGAAAGAAAAGGTCTTTCGAAACATTATTTGTTTAGATCAATAAGATTAGAAGATAATATAAGTATCCTTACAACTTATTCTTAATCTATTTCAATTTTTATTTAGTTTTACTTATATTTTATGGTTTTAGTATACATGCATGATATTTTTACTTATTCCACTTTATTTGCCCATGCATGCATACAGATTTATCGGAGCATTTGAGTTTTTATTTCAATTTTACCAATATTTGAAGATTTTATTTATTTTGTAAAAAATAAATAATTATTTTGATGAATTTTATTTATACAAAAGTATGTTTATAAAGAAAAGTCATAAAAACTTGTATATTGGCCTTACATATGGTATCCATGTAATATATTTTGGGTCAGGCTCTATCTTTTTATATTCAATTCAATATGTGTACCTTTTTCAAGTGGAAAGTTTTGTGATTAACCTTCCCAAGTGGAAGTTTCGTTCCTTTTCTGTCATATAAATAGGAAAAGTTTATATATTATATACTGATACTTAATGAGTATTCGACTCAATTTTTATTATTTCTTGTCACTTCAAATTAGAGGGTTGCGGGTGTCTTGCAAAGAATTTGGATGTGATTGCTGATAGAGACTTGGCCAACAAATATTTTATTAGTTTTATAGTTATATTGTCTTCATATCAGTTATATTTTTGGTAGTGAGAGTTGGTATGATGTCGATGTACAACATGGCTATGGAATCAGGGCTCAGATCAATAGTTATTTGGTTCTTATATCATTTGGTTTGCATTAAATAGTGGCTGGTTGCATAGTCATTTTGTCACTCTTTTCTTATGAGTTTTTGAACAAGTCACGACTATTTATTTTTTGAATGAACAGTCCGTAGAGATCTTGTGAATGATTGACATTATCATCATTTATTATCATTGTTAATGTTGAGATTATATGAATATTTGATGAAGTCACACCTGAATTTAAGTATTGGGATATATGTTGTTCTTGATTGAGATTTCATTTGGTGATTTATGATTATAGCATTATATATTATTAGGATCTATTTCGATCTGAATTTGTGATAATAAATTATATCAAAGAAGAATCATTAGAACAGGTGTTCT
>JAOVVI020016329.1:0-10921 GCA_028571085.2 Nepenthes alata
CTCACAAATTATGCATATTTTCACATAGGATGTAATTTTTTTCTTCATATTATATCGGCGAAATATCTTGCATAATTTTTGGTACATTTTATTAATTTTTAGATGGATAGTGTACTTTAACCATAACCTTTATTCAAATTAGCCAATAACTTCCTATTTAAATCTCTAACTATATCCATAAAAAATGGATTATTTATTTGGATTCCTGTAATATTTTTCATTATTTTCAGTTATACCAGAAAATATGATAAGATTATCAGCATACCTCAAAATTGCCTCATAATGTTACACTCCTTTATACTATGTAACATTTTTATTTCTTTTATCTTCAAATGAGGCATTAAATTTATTGTCTTATAATTCAAAGTATCAACCACCATATTAGCCTTCCTCGGTTGATAATGAATAACATAATTATAATTCTTTAAAATATCCATCCATATTTGTTTTATGTTCAATTCTTTTTGAAAGAATAAATATTTTAAATTTTAACGGTCAAAATTATATCAAAAATCTCTTTCATTTAGATAATGACTCTAAATTTTTAGCGCAAAAATCATCGTTGTTAACTTTAAGTCATGAGTTAGGTAATTTCTTTCACACGATTTTAGTTATCTTGACCCATATACAATTATTCTCCAATGTTGTATTAGCACACAGCCTAATCAATTCTTCAATACATCATAATAAATCATAATTTTTTTTCAAAATTACTAAGATTGGGACAGTTGTTAGGCAATCGTTCAACTCCTTGAAACTTCTTTTACATTATACAATCTAACAAAATTTCACCATGTTTTGAGTTGAGTAGGCCAAAGGTATTGTAATCCTAAAAAAAAATCATTAATATTCTATAATAACCCTCTATTTCAAGAAAATTTTAAAATTTTGTCACAACTGTCCGTTGACTTCAATTTGTAACAACTTCTATCTTCTTGGAATCGGTTGAAATGTCTTTTTTCAAAATCATGTGGCCTAAAAATATCACTTCTTCAAGTAAAAATTCATAATTTTTTAACTTTACATATAACTCTCTCTCCCAAAAGTGTTTACAAGACAATCCTCAAATGCACTTTATACTCCTCAAGAAGATTAAAATATCACCAATAAATACCATCAAAAATGTATTGGGTAAGATTGAAATATCTAATTTATCAAGTTAATAAATGTTACAGAGACGTTAGTTAACCTAAATAACGTAACTAAAAACACATAGTATCCATACTTTATGTTGCGTTCTTGGATCCTTACTCTAATTAGGATGAAGATCCGACAGTAACACTAATACTTGCTTGCATGAAAATGAGAAAGAGAGAGTACGTAGATCAATGCACGAGCAGTTTTATGTGAAAAACCTTCTATTGAATGAGAAGAAAAAATCTACAAACCCCGAGGTGTACATCTCTAATGACGTAATCAACCTATTCTAGGGGAAAGTACCTCAAATAGGGGGCAGAGAATCCTCGACAGTACATTCGACCGTCCATGATAGTATACAACTAGGTCATTTTCTTCACCTTATTGGCTTCTCCTGCATCCTCGGGTAGTGTTCTGTCAGACAAATATCTTAGGTAGCGGGTCATCCAGTTATTGGCCTTTGAAATTTGCATCACTTCTATCTCGGAGTCTTCCATACTGAGTTTTCCAAGGACCTCACCCATTCCTCGAGTATATTGCTTTGAGTCTCCGGAAGCTACCACTTGGAAAAGTAGGTCTACATTTTCATTTTCCTCTCGAATGTGGACAATTTCTGCCTTCTCAAAGACAGACATAAGCTCTCAGACCTTTGAGAGGTATTTAGATAGTTGTGGACTATTTGCTTTGAAGTTTCTTCAAACCTGATTGACGACTACTATGAGTCACTATAGGCAATGAGGTATTTGGTTGAGCACTCCTTTGCTAATCGCAATCTTGTAAGAAGGGCCTCGTACTCCGTCGCGTTGTTGGTCGCTAGGAATTCGAGGACCATTGAGTATTTGATTTTTGACCCTTCAGATGTCCTTAGCACAACGCCAGCTCCACAACCATCCTTCATCAAGGAGCCATCCACAAGTAGAGTCTATGCTGTTGGGCTGTGTAAGTCCTTGGCGCCACAAGTGCTTGAGGGGTCCTGAGTTACTATAGCAATTTCGAGGATAAAGTCCGCCAAGGCATGACCTTTTAGAGCAAGCAGTGGATGAAACTCTATGTCAAATTCACCGAACTCAATAGCCTACTTGACCAACCGTCCCGACGTTTTTGGCTTTTATAAAATCACTCTCAAGGGCTGGTCGGTCAAGACGACTACTTTGTGCGCTTAGAAGTATGATCTTAATTTTTAAGCGAAATACATGAGTGCCAAAACCATCTTTTCTGCGTGGGAGTACCTTGTCTCAGCGTTAGCCAAGATCTTGCTAATGTATTAGACGGGCTGCTGCCTGCTATTCTACTGACTTACCAAGGTCGAGCTCATGGCTTTGTCAGAGACTGAAAGGTACATGTATAACTTCTCGCCTATTTGAGGAGAAGTCAACAGAGGCGGGTTTGATAAATACCCCTTAAGTTCTCAGAAGGTTTCTTCACAGTCGGTCATCCACTGAAAGCCGTTGTCCTTTATCCCTCTCAGGGCTTTGAAGAACTGTAAATACTTCTCAGCTGACTTGACCAGGAAGCGTGATAATGTTGCTAACCTTCCAGTGGGCTTCTGGACCTCCTTCACTGTTAAAGGGGATTTTATATCAAGGATGGCCTTAATTTTTCTGACGTCACTCCAAATGTACACTTTGTTGGTTGAGTTTCATCTGGTACATTCTTAAGACGTTGAAAGTCTCATCTAGATCTTAGATGTGGTGGTTGGTTATTTTACTTTTGATGAGCATATTGTCCACATAGACTTTTATGTTCCTTCTAATATGACTTTCGAATATTTTATTCACGAGCCTCTAATAAGTAGCATCTGCATTCTTCAGGTTGAAGGGTATGACCTTGTAATAGTATATCCCTTGGTTCGTGATGGACGACATATGCTCCTCATCTTTGGGACTCATCTTTATTTGGTTATAACTCGAGTGCGCGTCCATAAATCTTAAAATTTTGTTACCGAATGTCAAGTTTACCAACAAATTGATCTTCGAGAGTGGGAAGCTGTCCTTTGGGCAAGCTTTATTGACGTCCATGAAGTTTGTGCACGTTCACCACTTTCCGTTATTCTTTTGATCATCATAACGTTGGATAGTTAATATTTGTAGTGCACCTCCCTTAAGAATCTCGCGTTCAAAAGCTTCTTTACCTTCTCCCGGATTTCCACTAGCTTTTCTACCTAATAATTTATTCTCTTTTGCTTGACAGGCTTATGATTGGGATCTATAACTAATTTATGGACCATTACTCCAATCAATATCCTGGGTATGTCACTCAGAGTCCAAGTAAATACGTCCGAGTTCTTCCGCAAGAAGTTGATAAGCTGGTCTCGGAAGGTTTGAGGCTGAGAACTTTCTATTTGGATGGCCCTTTCTGGATCTCTAGGATTCAGAAGGACTCGGTCAATGGCTTCCCTAGACTTGGCTTGTTGCAATGTCGTTTCATTATGGAAGTCCAAGTCTTCTATGGGTCGAGAAAAAAGAGTCTGTGTGACCTGGGACAGGTAACATGTTTGTCCGACAGCCTGATCCCCAAGGACTTTTCTAATTTTGTATGGTGTCGAAAAATTTATCATAAGGTGCGGGATTGAGGTCACAGCCTCAAAGGCGGTCAAATAGGGACATCTGAGGATCGTGTTATAGATCGAGGGTAGGTCTATGACCAAGAAAGAAAGCTTCTTTGACAACGCCCTCGGGTGGGTTCCTAACGTGACCTCAAATTGGATGACTCACTGCACTAACACTGGCTCTGGCTTGTTGTCCAGCCCATAGAGGGGTTTTGTCGCGGCCAACTGGCTTATTTTGAGCCATAATTTAATGAAAGCATCAAGATAGAGAACGTTGCGTGAGCATTCATTATCAATAAAAATTCGTTTCATCTGGTAGTCTAAGCTACTGTCAGAAATGAGGGCCATTATAACCAGGGGTCAGAATGGGGGGACGTTACATGGGCCATATCTTCATTACAAAAACTAACGATCTCATCCCTATATTCTACCCTAGGTTTTTTATTTCTCACGGCCACATCATCCCAACCGCCTCCTCTGGTTGGACATGTGGAGATCATGTTGACCACCCCCGTGGCCACTCTGCCTCTTGGTTGGCCAGCCTCAGCTGCATCTGTTGCTCCAGACAACTGCCCAGGTCTTTATAAGAAGCGGTTAAGGTGACATCTCTTAATGAGTTCATCGATCTCCTTCTGTAATGTCCTATAGTCCTCGATACCATGGCCTTCGCAATGGTGACGGTGACAGTGATAGTATTTAGACTGGTCACCACTTTCTGAGTTTTTCAGCGCCTTAGCCATTTCATAAACTTTTTCTCTCGAATTTGTCTCAGGATATTGGTATGCGAGTTGTTCAGGGGAATAAGGTTGACGGGCCAGTACTCCCCGTGGACGTTCTGCTAGGACTTCGGTTACTTTCTGGGCGCCTGAAAGTCTTGTCGGCCTTTAGGTCTTCTTTTTTCGTCCGCCGTCCTTGGAGGGAAGCTTTCCACTTGCGTGGGCCTTTTTGCACCGTTCGCTTCCTCGGTCGCGATGTAAGCTCTAACTATGCACTCGACCTCCCTGAACGTCTGTGGACCCTTGTGTGCGATGTGTTTAAAGAAGTTACCTCCCTTCAGGGCAAACAGGAATGCAGCCAGCTTGACCTAATCGGTCAGCTTCGGGATTTATCTAGCTTCAAATATGAAGCAGGACAAAAAACTCTTCAAGCTCTCCCTGACACCTTACTTTACATGAGTAAGGTACCATGGTTACTTTTTGATCTTTTGACTGGAAGCGAACTGGGAGAGGAAGGCTTCTGCCAGCTCATTGAAGGAGTGGATGGAGTCCGCAGGCATCCCATAGAACCAGATCCTCACCTCTCCCTTGAGCGTCAAGGGGAAGCACTGGCACATCATTATTTTATCTAAGCCTTGAAGGCTTAGATTCTCACGGAAGTGATCCAAGTGATCAATTGGATTCGTACTTATGTTGTACTTGTCGAGGTTTGGCATTTTGAATTTTGGGGGGAGTGGCCTTGCCCTAATCTCTACTATGAATGGAGATCTACGAAGCTCACCAACTCCTTCCTTTTCATCACTGAAGACTTGATGAAATACCTTGTCGAGCTTAGCCTCCACCTGAGGCGATAACACCATCTTTTTTTCGTTGAGAAAAGTTCTCAACTCATAGGGGTTTTGCGCAGCCTACTGCCCCTGATGGCTTTTAGTCCTCGGTGGGGCTTCTTTGACAAGGGTTGCGTCCTGAGCGGCGTGCTTTTAGCCCTTGCAGACACGGCAAGGATTTCGCCTCTCTCGGCTTTCCTCTTGTATCCATAAGCCTAAGCGTCACGGAGACACGATGGAGCTCGACTGCTCGAGCCGACCTGTGTCTGAGGGGCCTCGGACTAAGTAGCTTGTCTGCTAGGATGTTTCTTCCCCTTTCCTTTCTTCTAGGGTGTCGCGGTTTGGGAGGCCTTGGATTGTGCCTCCCTCACCCGCGCGTCCATTCTCGAGCAAGGGCCCTAGACAGCCTTGGACATGTCCATTCTAAGCGCCAATGCCGTACATATGAATCAGGGTGATCTTCTATCTGGCACAGGGTGCAGGGCCATTGTCGCCTGAGCACACTTCTTGGACAGGAGCATTGGTCTATCATAGGGTGTTCATCATTTTCTATAAGGGATTGAGTGCTAAAGAGAAACGCTGGACTTTTTGTCCAGTTCCCACAGACGGCGCCAAATATTGCGTCCTCGGATCCTTACTCTAACCAGGATGAGGATTGGATGGCAACATAAATGTTTGCTTACACGAAAAGGAGAAAGAGAGAGTACGCAGACTAATAAACGAGCAGTTTTACATGGAAAAGCTTCTCTTAAATAAGAAGGAAACCCACAAAATTTTTTTTCGAGAACTGTTTCACCATATGGAGTTTTGCTTACAAGAAGCTCTCAAGTCTAAGAAGCTAAGGACTTAATGTATGGAAACTCGAGGTGTCACTCTTACAACGCAAGCCCTTTTCTCTTCCTCTCTCTTTGCTCTCTCTCTATTATAGATAGCAAGATTAAATGTCAGCCTCTTTTGTTTGGTAAACAATTAAGGTATTCATAGTGGTTAAGCTTTTCACTGAGAGTTGTCCATGTGGGGCTTGCATGTGCAGGCGACTTTGCCACCAACTCTACCAATCCTTTTTGCCGTGTCAAGGAGGTGACGTGCACGGTCGCCTAGTGTGACGTCTCCTCTGTAGGACCGCGTGCTCTACTGTCCATCATTCTTTTCACAGTCTGACAAGTCTGCCACTAATTCTCTAGTACATCGATTTTGCAGGTGAGGTAGCATTCGAGGCCCATCATGAGTCCACGGCCCATAACGGACTTCGAGCCCACTGTGCTTTGTGGGCCAACATTGGCACCTGAACTTCTCGGGTTTCTGTGGTATCTTGGCTCAGCTCCTAGGAGATGGATCTTTAATGTGGGTCTTGGATATCAGTACCCATCACTTTGTTTAAAAAGGTATCTTTGCCACATCCTTCTTCAATTCTCAGTTGATGATAATCCAATCATATATTAATTTTCAAAAATACTTGTGCCCTTATTATTGATCAAATAGGCCATCTATTATTAGTAACGGATATTTATTCTTGATAATTAACATATTAAACTCTGATAGTCTATGTATAGCCTTATAGACCTATCTTTCTTCCTGACAAATAATAAAAGTGCACCCTAATGCAATACATTTGGTTTAATGAAGCCTTTCTATAATAATTCTTACAATTGCTTCTTCAATTATTTTGATTCCAATAACACCATTTTATACAAAATTTTAGACACGAGCGCCATTGCTGACATTATTTCTATCTCGAATTCAATCTCTTGATTTGGCAACAGACTAGAAAATTTCTTTGAAAAAATGTTCACAAATTATGTTACCATAGAAATTTCTTCAGCTGAAACATTATGACTCCCAATGTTAGTCACATAAACTAGGTATGCTTAGCACCCATATCTCATCAAATGACATTGATATAGGGCCGAAATCATATAGATTAATTATTTTTATTTTATTCTTTAAATAACTCAAAATTATAAAGTACACCCTTTTATTGAAACAATCCACACTAGTATAGTAACAAACCAATTAATTTTAAGCCTCAATTAGTATTTCTTTTATGTAAAAATATTTTTTTTGAATAATTTACATAATCTCTATTAGTAATCCTTTGAATGCCTTGTTATTCCTTGAAGAATTCTACGTCAACATAGGAATGACCGCCGACAAAGAAGAAATGAAGGCCCGTATTCATTCTAACATATATAGAATGTACAACTTATATATACGCTAATGAACATTGAAATCAACTAATCGGACAATAAAAGGAAGTAGTTGTAGCAAAGGTGGTCGACAAAATTTACTTTCCCTGATACAGATTTGACATGGAATACAACCGGTTAGTAAAAATATAATACTAATAGAACTTTTTTAATACTTATAATTTGACCACGTTTTTAACTTCAAAAGTAATAAATTAGAGTTTAAGATTTTAAATTAGTAAAAAGTTAATGAGTACACATTTCATACTCGCATAAGTAGTGCGAGATCTCTTAGCGTCACCAATAAGTACAAAGTTATCAGAATCGTTCTTCGGTGTTAGGGTCAAGTAGTTGATGAAAAACGAAGTTAGATGACACCAAAATAGTATTTCAAGGATTAATTAGATACAAAAGATCACGTTAAAAATCTAATCATTTTGAATTCTAATAAAAATGATAACTCAAAAAATGGAGTTTGTAAAATTATAAGTGAAACTTAAAGTTAAATGAATTATTATTAGGTATATTTTTTCTACTTTTATAAATCCTAATATTAAAAATATTTAATGAAATAAAAAAAATATAATGTATTTTTTGTATAATACTTTTGTATAATTTTATTTTTTTATATTTTTTATTTTTTATATATTAAGGCTATGCTTAGCACGACACAACCCAATGACATGTGAGACAAGACCCATTTAACCCTACTAGTCTGCTAGACCTTCTTAATCGAGGGCAGCGATGCTTAAAGGAAAGTTTTGGCTTCAGCCAAACGAGTCGCCGAGGCTTCTACGCTGGTTTGCTATCAACGCAGTCGCTCTTACCATGGCGTTACTGAGCCAGTACAGTGAGGCAGTACAAAACAGTAGACATGGCATCCCAAAAGCCGACCTGCATGAGTTACGTGATCCATCTACGCCTCATTGATGCAGCATAGGGCCTATACTGTAGGTCCTCGACCATTTGGATCAAATCTAACGGTTAAAAATCACATTATTTCTTCTTTTATTTTTCATTTGAATTTCTTTTTAAAAATCTGCACCCATTGGATTTCATTCAAATTGTCAAGAATTGTGCCACACAGGCCCTGTGCCACATCAGTGCAGGCCAGGGACCCTCGTTTTGTGATCCACAAAATGATCCAAATGAGATCATTAACACCTCTGTGGTGGCTGGGAATTTTCAAGAAGACCTTTTAATGCCCACTTTGTTCCAAGAAGAACTATACTATAGCAGCTTGAAGAGCATATTCAATACTCACTGTTCCAAGAAACAGCAGAAGTAATTCACCTTGAGCAGTCCAAAGATTATGTGCTTCTTTAATAGTTTATTCCTTGCTTTTCTATTTAAAAAAAGTGTAAGCTTTAGAAGTAGGCTGAGTTTAATCAAGTTTTGATAGAGTTAATCTTCTAAAATAGTAGTAAATTCTCTGTTAGATGAGTGATTTATGACGCTTTGGTTGAGCGATTCCTTAAAAGATTACCGAATGTGATTGAGAATTTTCTTTGAATAATGAGTGATTTCCTAATTTTTTTCATATAGATTTTAGTTATCTCAATTAATACAAGTTATAGTTATTTTCATATATGAATCCGCATCACGTAGTCGGGTAATATGTTTGGTGTGTGGCACCGATCTCACCTAAGTTTATATGACAACCTCCGCCGATTGTTAGGGGCTCCACTGTATGGGTGAGCCTCCTCAGGACATTGGCCATTTTATCCATCCAAGTTGTCATGGCACTGAGTACGGTGTTGGGGTCACTCCCTCGTGACACTTATTTTCGCGGACTCCATTGAAAAAAATGGACGATGACTTTGTTGAGTGGTCCGAGAAGCCTATCGTGCGGACGAGGACTCTTTGGAGGCGTCATATCCGAGAGGTTGCTGAGGACATGGACGAGGACTCCTGAACTCTAGGTGTTAATTTGCTCTCTCTCGTGGGCCTGCTGTAGCCGTGTTTGTCGGGTAGGCAGTTGACCCACTCTGATTGGATGTTGAGGCGGCTACAACTTTTTAGGGTATCATGCCTGCCATTCTGGCATGCCAGGCGTGCGCCTGCCATGGCAGGCCTAGGGGGCGTGGTGCTACCACCCTAGTGCCAGTAGGGTGGCTGGCTGTCCACCAGACCCCTTGTGTATATAAGGCTTGTGCCCTTTGCTTGCTGTTTCTAAGAGAAAGAAGGTTGGCCAAGTGAGTGTGAGAGACGGCAAGTATTTTTAAGGAGCTTAGAGAGAGCTGTGGGAAGCATTGTTGTAAAGATAGAGTGAGAAATATTTTATTGAAAAATTATGTGATTTACACTTAGTGATTGTTTTTTAGAGAAAAAAGAAGGTTGGCCAAGTGAGTGTGAGAGACGGTAAGTTTTTTTTCTCAGTCGAGAAGGGTCTTTTCACGTTAATCTCATGTGTATGTTTCTCTCGTTTGTTCTATCTCTCTTTTTGGCCGTCTGTCCGATCATCGTGTCTTTTGTTTTGCGCCAGCAAGTGATATCAGAGACTTTGGTTCTTTAAACGATGACCTTGTTGCTGGTAGCTATGGAGGTTGGAAGCAAGATGACTTACTTGAATGGAACCAACATTGACACTTGGTAAAGTAAGATGTCAGACTTATTTTTGTGAAATCCATGCATAATCCCGTTTTTACCACAGAAAAGCTGGCGGCAAAAATAGACGAAGCATGGACGTTAGAGCACAAGCAAGTGTGTGGTTTCATACGGCAGTTTGTGGACGACAACATGTATAACCATGTTTGGGGAGAGTCCAATGCCAAGGAGTTTTGGGAGAAGCTGCAAAAACTCTACGCCTTCAAGACCGGCAATAACAAAATGTTTCACTTGATGAGGTTGATGCGGATCAGATACAAGGACGGCTCATCTGTCGCCGACCACCTAAATAAATTTCAGAAATGTGTGGACAGGCTGAATGGCATGAGAATTAAGTTCAAGGATGAGGTGCTCGGACTCTGGCTCCTAGCAACCCTCCCGGACTCATGGGTGATCATGAGGATCACCATTGCCAATACAGCTCCAAACAGCGTGGTGACTTTGGAGATGGCCAAAAGAGCTGTGCTGAACGAGAAATTGAGACGGCGGTCTCAGGTACTGTCCACCTCTCAGAACTCTGAGGTCCTTGTCACTGAATCCAGGGGAATGAGCCGAGGACGTGGCCTAAAGTCTGAAGACAAAGGGCAGAGTAAGTCACATTCTCGGTACCAGAATATGGAGTGCCACCATTGTGGTAAGAAGGGTCATATCAAGAAGTTTTGTTATAAGTAAAAGCGTGAAAATGCTGGGAAAGAAAGAGGAGAAAAGAGACGTGGCGAGGAAGAGTCATCGGTCTCTGTTATCACAGGAGCTGACCTCTTTCTGGCATGTGAGTCTGAAGACTCTATGAGCGTGGCCGAGCATGCCTCTGACTGGGTGGTGGATTCTGGCGCATCCATCCACGTCACTTCCAGGAGAGAGCTGTTCTCCACTTACACTCCGTGTGCCCCAGGAGTGTTG
>JAOVVI020016331.1:0-10919 GCA_028571085.2 Nepenthes alata
TTATTATTATTATTAAATTTATCATCTTTTAATTATTGAGAATTCAATACCTGAATACACTTAACCTAATACAGTAAAATAAACCCGAATCTTCTTATTAATTGTTAACTATAAAATTTGTGAGTGTAAGAAATAAATAATGTACAATAATTTTTAAAATATAAGGAGAAAATTTATTGTAAATAGTGCCGATTACAAAAATTTTCTCTAAAATTTCTTCACTATGAACCAGAATAAAGAATGGTTAAATATAACCATCTTTCAATACATCTGGTAACTCACAATAGAAATATAATAAGAAAATGAGTAACCAAATAAAAATACGTTTCTAAAAT
The DNA here is from genome assembly GCA_028571085.2 of Nepenthes alata. NCBI lineage: Eukaryota > Viridiplantae > Streptophyta > Magnoliopsida > Caryophyllales > Nepenthaceae > Nepenthes > Nepenthes alata. Next base: position 336 of record JAOVVI020016331.1, read on the forward strand.
TACATCCAAAACGACGTACTTGACATTAGCAAAGAACGAAATTCAAATCGGACCTTAATCGGATATTGAACTTCTTCATTTTCTCTCTTCTTCTCTCCCCTCTCTGTGTGCAGCACCCATTGTGGATAAAAATTTTAGAATCATAACTCTAAAATACGTGAACTGTATTTTATACCATGTATCGATGTTTGAGTGCGGATCGAGCACACCGGTCCTAGATTTTGTGCTCGAGCACTCAGCGAGTGCATAACGAGCGCACCAAGTTTGAAATTTGTGTCGCTTCACCATTTGAGCACGAGATGAGCGTTAGCAATTTTCCATCAATTTGGAATCAGTACTTGAGCTTTGCTCAATAACCCTTAAGCACTTAATCTTACATCCTAATCCTTTGCCGACATTCTTATCTTTGCATGTCTCATGTAAATTTTTGATAATTTTTTATTTATTGAGTTATTCATCGACGTAGCCAAAAATATAACATTAATTACTCCAAAATGAGCAAAGTATTTATTTATTATTTATTTTGAATGAATGAAATGACGGAAGATAAATTTGTTAATTTAGTTGTAGGCCCGAAAACAAAATAGAGTAATGGCGGCCCTAATTTAATAATGATGAAATAATATATTTATAAATATAACGTTTAAAAAATATATTTTTCACCTTAAAAATAAAAAAAATAACATTTTATATAAATTTAAATCTTTACATTTATTTTATATTATTTACAAATATTATTTTTTTACTAAATAAATGTAAGTTGGATTTTAAAAAAGTTATATAATAATGGCATAAAATTAGATTATATAATTTGGCTTTTATCACCTTGTTTACATTCATTATTTGTGTTTAAATACCACAACTTATTTTTTAATTTTTTAGGGGGAAAATCGAGCCCCTGGAGATCCTAGTCATCTAAAAGAATACTTAATTTATTTTTTTTAAATTAGAGTCATTTAATATTAATTAAATAATTATATTATTTTTTAAAATTATATTTAAATTGTCTAATATTAATCAAATAATTATTAAAAGGAGCTAAGTTGATTTTTTTAAAGGGATATAGCCTTCAAACATAAAAACCGAGATGTAAGGAATTCATTTCTTCTATTTCGTTTTCATAATAATCTCTCGCAAGATTTGGGAGGCATATATTTTATTAGGAGGACGTATATATTTTATCTGAGCTGTAAATAAAAGTTTGATTATAAAAATTTTAAAATATAAATATTGATGGATACGGTATAACTGGCTCAGGAAAAAACTACTCAAACTGTTTCGTCTTATGAAGGTGGTTGTCACGGGTAATTTTTGGCCGGTGGTTATTATAGAAAAAAATAACCACCTTCGCCTATATAATGATCCTCATCCAAACAAATGAAGGAGAGGGGCAAAAAAGAGAAAGGAGAAGAGAGAAAAAAAAAGAAAAGCTTTGTCGACCAGTTATTCTACAGCCATATGTTTCATCTAAAATATCTTACATAAATAGTCATCTCTATCATAAAATAGGAAAATCCATAAAATAGGGTGGCCAAAAAGGAAAAAGAGAATAGATGGGAGAAAAGAGGCAAGCCATTGATTATCATTGGATGAAAGAATAAGGCTTGAGAGGAATAAAATGGGAAGCTTAGCCGATCGGCCTTCTCTCTTCTCTGAGCCATGTGCTCTGTCTATTATATAATATTCAAACTCAAAAAGTCAGCCATCATTCGAGAATGCTTATCCTCTCTCAAAAAGATTTTCTTTCTATTTTTGAAAGCATGACTTTCATCTATGATCAATCCACCATATATGAATCATCCATTTATCTTTTCATATTTTTAAAAAGATATTTAATTTGAGCGTCGGAAGATTTACGATGGGAGTAATTTTCGCCAACATCTGATATCTCGTTTTTAGTTATGTTGTACAGGACTCAGATTCAAGACTATGGAGACGGATTCGCGTCAGATCAACCAATAAAAAATTTTGATATTTATTATAAATTTTTAATAACATTAATATATATTATAATGATAAAAATTTAAAAATAATTATTTAGATAATGTATTTAAAATTTAAAACTAATACGTTTAAATATTTTTTTGCAAAAATACTGTCGGTGCGAGCCCAAATTCGTTTTTGGGTGGTATTACCGAACAAGGCGTAAACTAACCGGGAGCTTCCGGTCATGTTTACGCCACCGACGGGCTTCCCGGTCACTCGACACTTGGGCGGGTTACGTAGAGGTAATAACCGCCTCTTTCTCTCTCTCGCGCATTACCTCACTAACTTCCAATTTCTTCTTCAATGACTTGCTCAGTACCTTAGTACCCTCGGAACGAGTGCCCTCCTGCCCAGTCTCCTCCATTTGTGTCAGAGAAGGCATCAATGGAACAGCTCATTAATTTCGGCGAGAGAGTGGAATGAGAGGAAGGAAACCGCTCGTTCCATTTCATCAGAATATATAAAATTTTCAAAAAAAAAAATGGCTCGAGTCTCGAGGTTTGTGGACGGGCAGATCACATTTCATCGAATAGTAAATCCAGCAATCCCGAAGATTCTTTCTCATCTTTAACCGAGAAACTGACGGAAAACGAAGATTTTCTAAGCATAAATCTACGTCCTCCTTTGCTCGTCATCCGAAGCAGATAAAAGTCTTCGATCATGGCTGGTTAGTCTTTTTTTTTCCCCTCTCTCCATGTTGCTCTCTCCATTAATTCGAGATAAGAAGATCTCTTCAATGCTATCTTTCGCCTTCTGCTTTGCATTTACTTTCAGCTACAATATCAATGCTTTTTATTTTTTTGATGTTTTTGGCTAAGCAGTAACGAATACTAGAATGGACCACGCGAAACCGCGTGTGTTTTTACCGCATTTTGTTGGATCTGATCCGGTGATAGTCCGTGTTACGTTTTTCCCTCTCTGCTGTCTCTTTCATAGTTCCTCCGTATTTGTATGTGTAGTTCTGGTTGCTTCAGGGGAACAAACAAACAAGTTTTTTCGCTCTCTTTGTTGAACTTTGGCAGAAGGGACTATGTATGTTGGCTCTTGCATAGTTTTGCTTCTTGGTGATCGGCTCAGTTTTATTCGAGTTAGACTATTGGCTTGGTTAAATGCAACTACATGTGTCCCTAAGTTAGACTTTCCGTTTTAGTTGGTTTCGACGTAAATATGATGAGATGTTATTTGTGCTGGAGTTGACTCTCACTATTCATACTTAAATGACTTCTTTGGAAACTCTTTATCAAATGGTGCTAAACCGATTAATATTAGGGATGATGAAAATCGTAGTTGAATTGAAGTTTTGCTGACAGTTTGGGCTCGCTCCAAGTGCTCCACTCGAATCACAAGACAATATTAAACCACGGAAAATTTTGTAATCATATCGAGGCAGCAGCAATCTTTCGTTGACATTTTCCAGGATTTGTTTTACTGGGGAGAGTTGAGGCATAATCTTGCGCCGGAATAACCGCTGAAAAATCTAACTTTCAAATATCTGCGATCTTCTGATTACCGTGGTAGGAAGAAGCTGTTGGAAACAGGTTTTGGTAATTTACTTTGTTATTTCTATCTGAAAACAAAGCTTGTACTGGATCATACTTCTTATATTTCGTGCCCAGGTAGACTAATACAGTGGCTTCAAACTAAACTTTCAAGAACTAAATGAACTTTTTGAGTGATGAAGACAAATGGAGGCAATACAGGTCTTAGTTGAATTGGTTAAGATTGGGCGTTGGACTAAAAGATTGGGGTTTAATTTACCTTTCTCCTTGTTTATCCAACAAGAAGGGAAAAAGAAAAAGATAAATATGAGCAATGAGTAGGCATTTAAAAGTGCTCATTGCACCTGGAATAAGCTCATGGAGAGCAAACGACTTGAATAGCTTTCCGTATCACATCTTTTGTTTTATGAGAGCGATAGCCTCAAATGAGGTCAATCTGAATGGAGTTAAAAATAATGTTCGAAGCATTTTAGTTTTATCTGCCATATTAAAACTTGGAAGTACCTGATCAAGGAGATTTTTCAATGGAGTTCCCTTAAATGGAACCTGATTCTTCCTGCACTTTTTCTTAGAGTAATAAACTAGTATTTCATGATTGTACCTTTTGCTTCAGTTTTGAGAACCTTTTATTTATGCACCTTTGGCACATTTTATTCAAGTTCTATCTGGTTTCTCATTCTCTAATTTGTGAGTTTCGTGGAGAACTTAAAGAGCTGCATGACAATATTTCGTCTATTTGTTTTTGTTGCCTCTAAAGGTTTTAAGTCCATCTAATACAGCATTGGGTAAGGATACAGTAGCTTGAATCTTGTCATTTGAATTTCATTGATTCTTTTTTTTTTCAAACATGTCATTGGCAATGTGCAGAGTCAACCTCAGGAGTCATAAATATTATATTTGTCCCCCTTTATACTCTCTTTGCTGGCTTTTTACTGATGTCAGAAGTAGCTGATTCTCTTGAACGTAAACTGCATCAATGGTTTTGTACATATGTACTCAAATGTATTTAGCTACTGATCCCTGCTGACATTACAAATTAGTCTTATGCTGCAGACTAATGCTCTTTCAGGCTAGATGATTCAACTTTCATGCTTAGTGCTGAAGTAGATTCCTTATGACAAAGGTGCAACTGTCATTGCAATGAGCTTTTCCTGGGAGGGGTTTGTGGCTTATTGATTGTTAACTTGGCAAGCAAGCATTATCACAGCCCTATTTTATATTGTAGTTGGAAGGGGTAAAATAAGTTGTCATGAGGGAGCTTGAAAAGAAGAAAAATAACAACCAAATAAATCACTCAGCAAGAACACAACGAAGAGATAATAAACTACTCGAAGAAAGTGCCCGAAAAATGGTGAATGCAAAAGAAAATGAATCTAAAGCTTCTAATGCTAAGCCAGTGATTAATGTACTAAGTGACACAAATGTGGGCTCAAAGCCCTCTGAAGTTTATGAAAACATGGTTATACATTATCTAGATGACGTCTACAGGTCTGGGGATTTACTCCAAGTTTCCAAAACCCATGACATGGTTGTTGTGGAAGACAAGGATGCCATTTTAGATGATCATCCTGCTGACCTGGATAGGGAAAACCTTCATATAAAGGAAGAAGATTCTGATTCTGAAACAGTAAAAGATCCAGCATCATCTCAAGGGGATATTCTTGCAGCTGATGATGGGAAAACAAAAAGGCTTTCAAAAGTTCCTAAAAGGCTTACTAAGAAGGATACCTCTGAAATTTCACCCTGTGTATCAAGGTTGAGGTCTGATCATGAGAAAATCAAGTCACAACCTGAATGGTCACATGGCACTCCGAAGAAACCCATGAAATCCAGCAATAACAGAGACCCCACAAAAGAATCGTCTGATAAAAAGTCTGAGAGGATGGCAATCTGTTCTTCGTCAGAATCATCTGAAGGGGTCGATGACAAGCCATTTGAAGAACCAAAAGAAGAAACCTTCTACATGGCCTCAAATGGGGATGAGAGTGCTCCAAGTGAGGATGAAACGGTAATTGTTGAACACAGTGATTTGCACCGAGACACTGTTTCCTTTAATTTGGAGGCTTCAAATGGTGCCAAGAATTCTGAAAATGATGATCACCAAGCAGTTGATTTTGACCACAATGATCCATGCCAAGACAGGCCTGTCTTGAATCACAAGATTGAGGAAATGGAATTAAGGATTGAGAAACTTGAGGAGGAGCTAAGGGAAGTTGCAGCGCTTGAAATCTCACTGTATTCTGTTGTACCGGAGCATGGGAGCTCAGCACATGAGGTGCACACGCCTGCTCGACGTCTTTCTAGACTCTACATTCATGCTTGCAAACATTGGACTCAAAATAAGAGAGCCACAGTTGCTAGAAACACCGTTTCGGGGCTTATTTTGGCCGCCAGAACATGTGGGAATGATGTTGCAAGGTATATGATTTATTGCATGCAATCAAAGGTTTTCGAAATATGCCATCATTTCAAACATCAATAAGATTTATTGTTCTAACCACTTATTTTTCCGTTGCTGGTGATGAAGGTTAACTTTTTGGCTGTCCAACACTGTGGTCCTGAGGGAAATTATCTCACAAGCATTTGGTAGCTCACGTCAGTCAAGCCCAGTGAGGTTTGCCGAGTCAAATGGTAGTGGAAAAACAAGTGAAGGATATTCTTACTCATTGAAGTTGAAAGGCAATCCTAGTGGTAAACGAGTAATAAAGAAGGGTCTCATCCGGTTCATGGAAGATTGGCAGGAGACCGGAACCTTTACTGCTGCTTTAGAAAGAATTGAATCTTGGATTTTTTCTCGGATAGTTGAGTCAGTGTGGTGGCAGGTAAAACTGCCGAGAATAAACTCGGGGAATTTTTGAAAAGAGAAGTTTTTATGTGTAAGAAGCAATTATAATTATCTCTATTTCCCCTTGTGTCAACCATTAAGCCCAGAATTAACTTCAAAAATTGCTCTGGAAGATCAAAGAAATGCGCTTGTATCACGATGATGCCATTGATTGTATACCCTATAATTGCTGATCCCATGTTATTCTTTCAGACAATGACTCCCCATATGCAATCCCTAGCTGAGGATCTGACCATTGAGAGAAGTTTTGGAAGATTGTTGGTCGCAGCCTCAGGTGACCAGCAACAAGGCAACTTTTCAATCAACCTTTGGAAAAACGCTTTTGTGGATGCTTTTCACAGACTTTGTCCTGTTCGAGCTGAGGGGCATGAGTGTGGTTGCCTGCCTATCTTGGCAACAATGGTTAGCGATATTTTTATGGCCTTCCTCATTCTTCGATTGCTCGAGCTTGATTTCACATTCTTTACTTGCTTTTACCTTTTTAGCAATAGGTAATTAACGAGTTGTTTCCATGAATAGGTAATAGAACAATGTGTTGCTAGACTAGATGTGGCTATGTTTAATGCTATTCTACGGGAGTCAGCACATCAGATACCAACAGATCCTATATCCGACCCCATTGTGGACCCAACAGTTCTGCCAATTCCAGCAGGAGACTTGAGCTTCGGTTCAGGTGCACAACTCAAGAATGCTGTACGTATCATGGTTATATAGCTGTGTTTGCAGGTCATGTCTCAGAATTTCCCAACTTAAATCATAGTTTAGCTAGCTTCATTGCTTAAGATAGTGCCTTGCAATAATCCACAGCTCTTGTTTGCCTGTCAGATTATTCTGCAAAAACAGCTTCACCTCTTGACCCTGAAATCCGGAAATTGATATAACTTATAGCTTAGAAGTGAGAGTAGTTACAGTTCCCGATATGAACCTGATATTAAACGAATACTAGCCTTGTTGACCTTTAAAGAACTGGAAAAATGATGAGATGAAGGTTTTATTCTCATCATTTTTATGTGGACATCAAAGGTTTCATTGATGTTTTCTACATTTCTGCATTCTGAAAGCACTGTGCATGCATCTAAATTGCCAGAGCAATTATGTAACTGTCTTTGTATAACTGGTCATGATCTTTGATCTTAATAACCCATAGGAATTATTTGCTCCATTTCATAGTCTTTTGCAGCAAAGATTGAGTATCAAAAGCATTGAATAGTGAAATGAATCTGCAGCTGATATCAAGACATGAAGAGAAGCTAACTCTAAAGCTGGCTTTATAAGACCTACCCTTTTTGACATGATTTGTTTGATGGCATTGAGGGCTTTAGATGTTAATCCAAAATAGATCATATTTCAAAAGAGAAAGCATGAGTTGTTTTGTGTAGGTTGGCAATTGGTCATGGTGCCTCACTGAATATTTTGGTGCGGAGATTGGTTACCCTTCGGAAGGTCATCAAAGCGAAATCAATAGCAGTGATCAGCATGCCAAACCGAAATATTTCCTCCTCCTCAGCGAATTGAGTGATCTGCTGATGCTGCCAAAAGACATGCTTTTTGATCGGTATATTAGGAAAGAGGTGCATCTTACAAAGTTACCAAATATATCCTAGTAATCAAATATAAATGGTTATCATTTCTGCATTTTAGCATTCTGCTTTGCTTATATGATATCTTCCTACAGGTGTGCCCATCTATTAATTTGCCACTGGTTAAGAGGATACTTTGCAACTTCAGCCCCGATGAATTTTGTCCAGATACTGTCCCGGGGGAGGTCTTAGAGGCTTTGAATGCTGAGGTAAGGTTTCTTCTGACGTTATTTCAGGGTTTAAAAAAAAAATGACATACCGATCTTGAAATGGGAATCATTAATGGTGTTTTACTGTTGAAGTAAAAGGGCCTTAGAAAATTGCATGCCGTTGATGAAACGACTTCTTAAAAAAAGGCTTGAGGATGTGTTATAACGTTATTTTTCTTAAGATGATATTCATCTAGTAGAAATGCAAATAAGTTTGTTTGAATTATTTTGAGGATATAATGAACTTTTAATTTTTTTTTGACAGTAAGAAATTATTTTCTTAAGTAAACAATCTCTTGGAATATCTGCCTAACGTTTTATTTTGTTCTTTTTGGATTTTTATTAAAAATGTCAAGTGTAATATATATGTCAAATATAATAATATATTGTATTATTTTGTAATATCATATTTTCTTAAATATTCTCTGCATTTATTATTTTTGTAATTATTATTTTTTATATATTTTTTATATTAGTCACTATATATAAATAGCCTATTATTTTAAGTTAAATACACCATGAATTACATCAATTTTCTTATCCATATTTGTTAGTGTTTTAAAAACGCTTTACTCCCACGATACTATTTTGGTGGTCATCCTCCTCGGCTTCATCACTGAGATCATCGGCGCTCCCCATTTTTGTGTTCATTAGAGGTCATCGGAGTTCCAACCTACATCTAGATCTGTGTTCATCAGAGCTCCACCAATTTTCAATTCATGTTCATCTCTGTCCACCATCATTTGATTCGTGTTCATCGGTGTATTCACTGATTCCAACTATTTTGACCGATTTCATCGGCTTCACCTCACAAGTTCTGTGGGTCTCTGATCTATATTCACCAGAATCATTCACACCAGCGTTTAGAAGGTGACTGGTTTGCCATCTCATTCTCACTGATGTAAACATTGTTGTCGCTTTACATCTCTCTGTCGCCGTTGCAAAACCCTTGGCAAAGGCAAAAACTCAAAACCCTACAGTTTGACTCTTCTTGCAAACAAAACGCATCACTTGACCAAGTAAAGATGCGTCTCTTGCCACTCTTTAAAATGTTGCACCTTAAGTAATTAATGCACAAAACACAATGTTTCACACTTCTACACGGATGTCCCTGTGGCAATCACTAAACGCTGCACTTTAAGGAAACGGTTGCTTGGAATGCCGCGTTTCATATCCCTATACAAGCCCAATTGGGGCCCCAATATTACACACAACCACCCGTACATCTTTTTCTGCACAATCTTCACAGTACTATTTGCAGCCCACCCGAATCCTTTATTGTTGGCCCAATTAGCATCTCAACTCCAGCGACCTTATTACATAATGATATGTTTTAACCCATGTAAATTATTTTTAATAGCCCAAATTATAATCATTGGGCTCACTATGTGCACATGTTTCTCAAAGGATGAAAATTGTGGCGATTTGTTACCAAAGAATACAAGCCACCATTACTGGAAGCTTTTGAAAGAGACTCAGTTTTGCTAACTGCCACATCCCAAAATCCGGTCTCGTCTTTAATAATTAACAACCCAATTGTCCGTGGACATAAGCTTCACGTCGATATGTTGATCAACCAAAATAAAAATATTATAACCTAACCACAGGACCCGAAATGTCATTTTATTAGGTGGCTGGAATATCGACCATAACAAGACGTTGGACCATATGTAAGGAGTTATGTCTAATCCAAGCAAAATTAGAGTATCCGAATAACCATAATAGAAAACTAAGATCAATATTATAATCTACAAACTATCGTCCAAGTATCATAAACATTCTAAGCTACTGTTTGAAAATTAAATACAATAGCTTCTTTTAAAAACTTAATCTAATTTCTCGAATTAGGTCCCTGACCAATTCCTTACCTCATCTGTAAGTGCCCGAGCCACTAATCTGAATTTTCATGATAATGTACAGTCTTTCAAATTTTCTTTTTATATTCTTATTCAAATTATGCCATATAATCTATACTCAAATATGCAATTTCTTAGGGACTAAGGGTCAATAGGGTTTTACCGACTAAATAAGTGGATAATTAAAGACCGGTTTATATTTATTTTCACACAACCAAAGGCCTTATATTATTATTCAAGACTCGTAGGTAAACCGTCATACTGTAGATAGGGAAAAACGTCGCTTTCACTACGGATGATAAGTTCAAACCTCGATCACCATTTTAATATATCATGGCATGCCATAATATACCACTCGTTGAACTTATTACAATGGTCCGATATTTAGACATATGAAAACTCTATATAATTTCTCATAATCATTGTATTTTCTTATTCCGAAAAAAATATTTTTAATTTTTTAACATATTGTAGAGTTTTCCTTGAAATTTATTAAAGTCCTTATCATAATATGCTATAATTTATTACATAAATTTGGATATAGTTAATTTAAAATATGTAATGTCATGTTATTAATTTTTCAAATAAAATTGCAGAAAAACTAGCCTC
>JAOVVI020016332.1:0-10918 GCA_028571085.2 Nepenthes alata
GAACCAGTTTATTGGGTTACCCACAAGGGAGTGAAATTTCCCTCATGACCTTGTGGGAAACCTTCGCCATTACCTGGCGACCGTCATCTCCTGTCTTCCAGCAGCTTGCCCTTGACTGGGACTTCGGCGTTATCCTTCGCAAGCCTGAATGACACCATCCTCTGCTCCACTGAGCCTAGAGTAATCCCACTCCCCTTCAGCTCATTTACCATGGTCGTATCATTCTCCCTTACACTTTACCTTGGCGACCTCCTTCTACTACCCTGACCAATACCCCTTTTGGTCACCTTGGCATTTTCTTGTGCAACACAAACCTTCATCAAGTACCGCCCTGAACTCCTGCTTCCCCTTGCCATTATTGAGGCGCCTTTGGTGAGCTTCCTTTTGTCGTCACCAAACGCCTTCCTGAAGCCTTCCTCATCAAGTTTTTTGGTTGAAATCACATTCAATCTCAGATCTGGGTCATATCGCACACCCTTTAGCACGAGCTTATTTCTATTATTTGTCCTCAAGCTAACATCCCCAATGCCAACAACCCTAGACGAGCCACTATTACCCATCTTCAATACCTTGTGGCCAACAGACATATAACTCATGAAGTGGGACTTTATCGGTGTCACATGGTGTGAGGCCCCACTGTCCATCACCCAACTCGTATCTTGGCACAGCTGGCTCTGTGCTTCCCCTGCGTGGACAACCAGGAGGTCTCCACAGAAAGCCATGATCTCTTGATCATCAGCACGATCAGGTCTCTCCACATGATTGCTTCTGTCCTCCTTCTTCGACATTCTTTGCGGGCAATCCTTCTTTATGTGACCTTTCTTGTCATAGAAGAAGTAACTCCTCTCATCAAACTTACTCCGGCTATTGCTCCATTCCATTTTGCCACCTCTGCCTCGTTCCCTTGATTTTCCTCGTCCCTGATTGCTGCTTGCCACAAGCAGATTTGGCCGAGAGCCTGAGACCTCACTACTTTCTGTTCGCCTTGACTGGTTCATAAGTAGGAAAGTTATGACCTAGTATAGTCTCAGCGTGTCCTTCCCGAACAGTAGCGTCATGACAATATGATTGTACGAGGCCGGCAAGGATGCCAGCAACACCAACACTTTATCTTCCTCCTTGATCTCCTTATCAAGGGCTGATATCAGCATCACTAGCCGGTTAAACTCGTCCAAGTGTTTCTCAAAACTCTCACCGTTAGACAACCACATGCCATAGAACTGCTTCTTCATATGCAGCTTGGTTATCAAGGACTTAGACTTATACAGGCTTTCTAACTTCTCCTAGACCTCCACCGGGTCTAATAGATAGAGGACCTCCTGGAGCGTGTTATTTGCAAGACACAACTTGATCGTGCAATTAATAAGATTCCTACTATCTGCCACTCCTCTTCCGTCAGGTTCTCCGACTTCTCCTCCTTCTTTTGAATAGCTTTTATAGTCCCTTTTTGGGTCAAAATATTCCTCAGCCTTTGCTATCAAAGGATGAAATTATTTTACCTATTGAACTGCTCCACACTGAACAGCGCATTCTTCGCCGACAATGCCATCCAACCAACGGTTCATAACCAGTCTCTGATACAACTTGTTCGGCAAAAAGGGACTAGTCTGATAGAATAACACAATGTCACACACAATGAAAGAGAAAAGGAAGAAGAAGAAGCACACACAAGTTTTATGTGAAAAATCCTTCACAAACTGAAGGAAAAAACCACACGACACAATGTAATGTCCCCGGGCACCCGCTGGTGAATATTATCCGCTTTGCCACACAGGTGCATGGTTTTATTCCTGGCAGACGGCCTCCACCACCCCCAAAATGCGTCCACAAGGGAGAGGTATCCATGCCATTATAAAGCACGCTTCGTTCCCCTCTCCATCCGATGTGGGACCAAACCGTGCGGACGCTGGGCTCCCAAGGGGGATGGATTGTGAGGTCCCACATCGGATGGGGAGGGGAACAAAGCGTTCCTTATAAGGGCGTTGATACCACTCCCTTGTGGACACATTTTGTGGGCCGTGGGCCTGGTAAGAATAAAACCGTGCGGACTAGGCCCAAAGCGGACAATATCTACATGCGGGTGCCTTGGGACGTTTCAGTGGTATCAGAGACGGGACCTGGTTCAATTTGCTAGCGAGGACGTTGGGCCCCCAAGGGGGATGGATTGTGAGGCCGCACATTAGATGGGGAGGGGAACGAAGCGTGCTTTATAATGGCATGTATACCTCTTCCTTGTGGATGCATTTTGGGTCCAATGGAGGCTGTCTGCCAGGAACAAAACTGTACACCTGTGTGGAAAAAGTGGATAATATTCACAAGCGGGTGCCCGGGGATGTTACACACAAAGTCCACAGTGAGTTCACTATGTGAAAAATTTGTTATGAAACCCCCCGAGATGGAATACCCACCACACACCCAAGAATAACAAAGAAAAACCTCTTTAGAGTAAATAGAAAAACTCCTCTCTTTTCACTCTCTTTTTTCTCTCTTCTTCCTCACTGGTGGTACACTCCTCTCCTTTCTTTTCACACTTTCCTTTTTTTCCATCGTTTACTATGTGCATATATATTGTTGGTCTATGGAATATTCTATTCCAAACAAAATCTATCCCTACCGACAATATAAAGATACTCTGTATAAATGGTGCTCTGAGATCACACATATCCTCCTGAGATTATGCATGCTCAGAAAATCTTTTGAGTTGGGACCCATGGCTTGTTGATCATTCGCGAGCCTTCAGTAGTCCGCCGTCATTGCTCCTTTGCCATTTGCACGGCCTAGCTATCCGCATGCCCATCAGCATCTTGACTGCCACCAATGTGCATCAAGCCCGGCAAAATGCCCGTTCCACCATTTTTCCCATTCGGGTACTTTGCTGCATACTGGGCTAAATTGCCAAACCAGCCATCCATATTGGTAAATGTATACCGGTAATTCCTCTCACAAGTAGCTGATTTCCATCCTGGAAAAAATGCCCATTCTAGCATTTTGTCTTCAAACCGCCAAAATGCTCCTAATGCCAACTTTGAGCAAACCGGCAAAAATAACATTCCGACATTTTGCTCCATACCGCCCAAAATGGGCGTTTGGGCAAAATGGCCAACCTACCATTTTGTCATTCTTCCATTTTGGAAACCCGATCATTTTTTCCATCACGGCTGATCAACCCGTTTACCAGGAAACTTGCCTCAAGGCTTCTTGCCAACCGGCCAAGTCTGTGCACCTTCTTCACCACCTACCTCCATCAGCTAGTCAACTCTATTGATTGGAAATTTGCTTCAGCTTCTTCAAATTTCTGGTGGCTTCCTTCAGCCAGCCGACAGCTTCTGTTGCCCTTCAGCTTCAGTCAGTCAACTCTGTTGACCAAGAGACTTCTCCGAATTTTCCCATCAGAAATGTGCTCCATCATTTGCTCTCCAAAAATCCATCGATGAGAACCAGTTTATTGGGTTAGCTACACGGGAGTGACCAGACCCAATAGATTTCCATCTTATTGAATAGTCAAACTTTAAGTTTTTTATCTCAAATTATTTTGGTGCATAATATTTATCTTGTTGTTCCCATGCAACAAAACAGTTATGATGTATAGTCCTATATTTTTCATACTCTCTCCACGCGAAGAACTAAACAGCAGAATATCCTTAACAAACAAATAAAGAATCAAGGGAGGGACAAAACAACATTCATAAAAGACGTTGCTCTCCCACGAGCCTTGAAACCTCTGACCTAAGGTGATCCAGTAGGGCAAACAATACTTGCATGTTTCTATGAATACAATTATTAGAATGGGTTACTTTCTTGTGAGTCTCTTTATATCATACATATTTGCATTCTTTAATTCATTTGCCGTCCCAATTATGAGTCTCTTTATATTATATAATATGATTTGAATATTGGATTTGACTCCGAATCACGATTTATTGAGCCATCCTGATGGGACTATAATTTGATTTAAATTATATGATTTGACTTTGGATTATGATTTGTTATGAGTACATCACAAGGGGACTATATTTTGATTTGATATATGTTTTGATTTATAACAGACCACATTTTCCTAACTGAAATCCGGTAGAATTCTGGCTGAAAAACGTCCGTCAATCTGATACAAACTTATACAATATCCATGTACAACACACACATATATATATATCAACAACATACAATACATGATTCAAATGACACAATATATTTATGGTTCCAACGTCACATCTTTGGATACAATGTCGAACAGAGAGATGTGACTAGATACCAAAATACAAACCATAATTACCAGCAGAAGCCTATACATCCATCAAATACAACAAAAACTAAACCATCAGTGTATCAACAATATACAATCACATCTCCATCTCATAATATGCATAATTTACTCCATAAGGTACAAAATTATAAAATCTAAGTTCACAAAGTTGTCTTTCGAGGTCAGCAATACAAAATCAGCCAACTTCTAATTTTCTATCCCGCCTCATCGGGTCTAAGTTCGTGCTTATCTGAAGGTAAGAAAGTAGTAAGGGTAAGTCAAATATTCATTAATTCCAATATAATTAATAAAAATAAATGGTATACGCAAAATAAAGTTGAAGAAGGAGATAAGGGTATAATGAAGATGCATAAATATGAAACGTAAACAAATACACTTTTCGGAACACATTTATCTTTCTCATTTTATTTTTGATTCCGTTAGGTTCTAAAATATTCAGTAATTTTTTTAACTTTTCGAACTAGGGCCAGTAGGCCTTACCAACTAACGATGTAGTCAAATCAAGAAAAGGATTGTATTACTCTACATGATCTAAGGTATTAACCACAAACCTCAAACATTAATATCCCGTGGCAGACGGTATACCTATAATCACGGATATACTGAGCCTATAGTATCTATTCTTATACCTCCATGTCCCCCGTGGCCCAGTGGCAATTCCTTGATATACCACAATAAAATTTTAAGGCATATCAGGGAATACTACCCTCTGATATAAAAATCCTTAGTCCTATTTTATAATTTCTTTTCATATTTCATATTAGAGATTTCACACAAATATTCATACTTCTTTTTCTTTGAACTTCTCATACCGGGAGAATGTTCCAAATATCAGATGACATATAACAAATTATGGAGTTTCAATTACTTGATATAAATTTATAATTTCATATCCTTGCAAATACGGATGCAGATTTTATATTTTGATAGATACAGATACATATTTTTTATATATTTGTGAACTTAAGTCTTCACATGCCTATAAATACATGCACAAATTATCTTAAAGCTTGGAATAATTAAGAAATTTTTACTATAACGAGCCAAACATAACTTTAGAGTTTTCAAACAATGAATTCCTTTACAAATGCATATAATATAATTTTTAGAGTATATACAAGATAATATAATTAATGTATATGCAGTTAAACATCACTATATGTGTCTGATAATATTTTTAATATATATAAAATTAGCATACATAAAATATATGTCCATAAATACCAAATATTCGGAGTACCTGCATCAATAAAGTTAGGGTTATGAATTTCTAAATCCAAATCATGTATAAATTACAATTAATTCCGGTAAAACTAAAGGGGACACGGGTTAGGGTTTTTGGAAAGCATAATACCGTATAAAACTACCGAATTAGATACCCAATTGATAAATTCACACATTCAAGGTATGGCTAATGATTTTCCAAGGCCAATTTATGTAAAAATTTCAAAATAAACGGTAAAATTATTTGGCGCGCCGGGTTAGGATTCCACGTTTAAAAATCAGTCAAAACTAATAAATCGAAGATGAAATCAACATATGTGCATGCTCAAGTTATGAATAACACAAAATATAAATTTTACAGGATATCAAAATGAGGATACCAAAAAAAAATGGAACAAAAGTGTAAAAAAATGAGAGAAAATGGTATGAGTGCAATTGCCTCGGTTCGATCTACAACATCTCTAACTAACTCCAAGCAGGAATCGAACCCTAAGTCTCGATCTCCTCCTTCTCTCTCTTCTCCTTCGCATTCTCTCTCTCTTTTCGTGCTAAAATGATGCGAAAAGGAGCTGTTGCGCATTTGTAACGCGGGCTGGTGCTTGAGCGCCCAGCAAATCTGGTGCGCTGGATTGGTACGCCAGCTACCGTAACCCAAAATCTAATTTTCATACATGCATCAAGTCTAATTTTGATTATATTACCTTAATTTTTCGTAATTACGATATTTAGAATTTGAATACGATACTACCCACATGTCTTTCAATTTCAAATTATGATTCAGATTTGATATTTGACTTTTGACATCAGGCTTTTGGATTTGTGATTTGACTTCTAATATTATATATATTAGATTTATATATTGGATTTTCGAATTTGTGTTTGCTACATGTTTTATATTTATATTTGTTACCATTAGCCTTTTGGCATTTGATTTGTATCTTTTATCTATTTTGAATATGTTTATGGACCATCCCTCTAATTTTAAATATATTTGTCTACTATATATGATATGTGTGATGGATCATATTCTAATTGGGATCTTGCAAGGTCCCGCTTGCAAAATATCCTGAAACTAAATACAAACCTGTACCATTCATCTGTATAAATATATACATATCACAATAATAAATACACAAGATCCAAAAGTCATAATGTATTCGTGACTCCAACGTCGTATCTCCAGACACAACGTCGACACAAAGAGAAGACACTATGCACCTGAATGCAAACCATAATAGCCTGCGGAATAATATAAAAATATAAATATACAGTGAAAACTAAACTCATTAGAATATCATTAACAAAACCAAAACCTATCCAAATATCCATCCAACATATACATAAGGCATCCATAAAATTTGCACAAAACCATAAAAAACATCCTCTAAGCCTAGCATAATCTACAAACTCTACTCCCCTCCTTATCGGGTATAACCTCGTATTCATCTTAAAATAAGAAAATGATAAAGAGTGAGCCGAATGCTTAGCAAGATAAAAATATAACAAAGACAATGAATTATACTTTAAAATAAATCGAGGGAATAGGATAGGATCATAAAACATATGCAAAAACGTAAAACATGGTTAAAAATATTTTCAGAATACATTTAATTTTCATATGTTATTTCTGATTTCCTTTGGATATAAATATTGCATTTTAGTTCTTTATTTTAGTTCTAATTTCTTTAATTCTAAAACATGCATAAACTTTATTCATCTTTAGAGATTAGGGTTAGTGGGCCTTACCAACTAACAGAGAATATTGAGGAAACGAATTGTGTTCACTCCATACAATCAGAAGGCCTTATAACATATAGAATATGTTATATAAACCCCCCCCACGATAGAGTATTTTTTTCTTGATACCACTGTAATATCCTAAGGCATGTAAGTGAATGCTACTCGCTGAAATAAAAATTCTTGGTCTAATTTCATGATTACTTAACATAGTTCAAATTAAAAACTCTGTACAAACAAACAGATACTAATAATGGGTAACAGATAATGGATATACTTAATGAATAGCAGATACTGCAACAGATAACAAACAACAGATTCAGATGATAGATACTGGTATTGACGACGAACAACAAATAACAGACACAGATGACAGATACTGGTACTGACAAGGATAACAAATTACAGAGTCCCTAATTTCTTATTGTAGATCCAAATTTCATATCTTTGCAGAAATGGATGTATATTTCATACAGTTGGGATACAAATATAAAATTTCATATTCTTGTAAATACATAAACATATTTGGTATTTTTGTGAACTAATTCGGATACATATTTTCATATTCTTGTAAATTTAAATCTTTATATGACTTCAAATACATACATAAATTAACTTAAAACTTAGAAAAACTAGAAAATTCTTACCATAATGAGCCAAATAAAATATTATAGCTTTTAGACCACAAACTACTTCACAAAAGTACCCCACATAATTTCTGGAACATTCAAAATATTATATACAAAACACATATGAACAAATATCAAATAATCACGTTCATAAGCTAGGGTTCCACATTTCTAAAACCAAATCAAGCAAAAATTCCAAAATAAATGGGCAAAAATGACGAGGCGTGGGGTTAGGATTTCCACGTAACATAATACCGCGCAAAATTACCAAATTGAATGCTAAATTGATAAATAAGTATGTTCAAGATATGGGTTTTACAAAATATAAGTTTAGACGGGCATTTGAACGAAAATACTTGAAAATGGAACAGAAAGAGCAACAAGAAAAAGAAAAGCATATGAGTGCACTTGTCTCAACCCGATTTACAGCTTCATCAACTAACTCCAAGCCAAAATTGAACCTGAGAGCCTCGATCTCCACTTCTCTCTCTTCTCTACGGTGCTCTCTCTCACATCTCTTTGTTTTCTTCACAAAAATGACAGAAAAATAGGATAAGCGGCCCTAAATAGGTGAACTGGTGCTTGAGTACGCGTCAGGCGTACTTTGGGCGCCCCTCCCTTGGATTCGGCGCTCAAGCAGTGCCTCAAGCTTCCTTTGATTGCCATGCTACTGGAATTGGCACTCCAGTGGGGGCTGGAGAGCAGGTCGGGCACGGGTCAGGTCTGGGATTGGCTTGTAGTGAGCCAGCTTTGTGACCGTGCCATCCGAGATCCGTTTTGACACTTTTAACCCAATATTTTACATTCTTGGACCTTAATTTTGATTATATTTGCTTAATAAATTATGATTACCATGATTTAAAACTTAAATATTATTTACAGATTAACATTTTAAGGTTTACAATGTAAGTTCCTGATTTTGTTAATTTCGGGTCTTTGGGCTTTTCAATCCAATTTCTCCCATGTCTTTTGTCCTCCATTCACTTATATTAATTTAATTACTCATATTTACTATATTTTAAAAATTGGTACTTTACAATCCTCCCCCACTTATAGAAATTTTATTCTCAAAATTTAACAAACCTTAAAATTCAGCAATTGGAGATAATTCTTCAAGATTTATTCCTAGCGTTCCTAAGTTACGTCCTCGATGAGATGAGTTTTCCTAGAAAACCTTAACCATTTGAATTGTCCTGACTCTTAATACCTTATCTAAAATCTAAATTGAAACCTTATCATAAGATAAATTCATAATCTTCCACAACAGTTTAACCCGACCACATACCTACTTTCACAATCATTGATACATGGGTGACTTCACGATAATCTACCAAATTCAAAAGTAACCCACTTTTATTGACTATCTCTCTGTCTTAATACAAAATCTCAAATGGACCAAAAAACTCTTACTTCAATTCATCCTAAGCCTTGAAAATGATCATTCACTTTGAACTTCAAACTGAACTTTAAAATATACGGGCTCACATGCTTCGTTGCGTAACCCTAAATAATCATTTATTAGCGCACTAAAATCCTCTTGCAACTCATATTTATTAATTCATATCAAACAGCTAGGTTACATAGCAGTTATAAACCTACGAAAAATCACAAAGATATCGATACATTTAAAGTAAAACCCATGATCCTCATATTACAATCAACTTAGGAAACACAATCGAAGAAATTTATCCAAAAATTTTGGCACAATTCCAGATCATCACCAAAGCCTTAAGAGTAGAATACTCAGCAGACAGTGATGATGGAGGATTGCCGGCTTCTGGTTGTGCTGTTGATGATGTACGAGTATGGATTGAAGCTTTGTCTCTGTAGCTGCAATGGCGGCTGGAATAAATCTGGATTTGGGTATCCAGATCTTTGGATTTTTATGCGAATGTCTGGTGCTATTATCGGCTTTGGCGTCACTGGTTGTAGCTGTCGTAGATGAATATTTTGCTTTGTTGCTGTTGGAAAATGTTGGATGGCATGCTGATTTTGTTGCAGATGGTTAGATGATCATTGCTGTCGCATGATGGAATGGCTGTCTTGTGCTGTGTTCTGTATCCTGAAGGCGTTGATCCTAGATATAGGCTTGCATTGATTTTTGATTATGCTGTGAGTTGTTACTTCTGAAGTGCCTTTAGACTGCTGCAAAATTTGGCTGCTGGAGGAGTTTGGGGTTGATGGTGGTGCTACATTGCTCTTCCATTGACGGGCTCAAGAATTCCAGTCCGAGGCCTATGAGATTTATTGTGGGTGGTTGCTGGCTGAGGATGCTGGAAATGCTGATCTTGGCTCTCAGTGGCTGGCTATGGCTGGCAAATTGCTGGCCCAGTTTTGATGCAGGGAGAGATGCTGGTGTTGCTTTGGTTGCTGTTGGGTCATGGCTACTGACTTCATCTTGGATGTTTCCCTCTGCTGGACTGTGCTGCCTCTGCTGAAGCATTATGCATTGTCACTTTGGATACTGCCTTTAATGGGAGTGGAAAATGCCCCTGCCTTGCTGATGGTGTTTGCAGTGGATTCGGACGGGACACGGCTGCTAGTTTCCTCTGATGATGGAAAATTGCCTTGCCTGGTCTAGATTTTGGTGCTCCTGGTGCTGAACCATATTTCATATTTTTTATGAAGGAAAATCTCTTATTTTGTCATTTCTATTGAACGTTGTCCTCCTAGAGATTTTTATGTATTATCTGATGTACAGTTTGCTTGGGGTATGCCCAAGCGTTTTATGTTTTAAATCCAAGTCAAAATACTTGGAGATAAAACATAGATTTTATAATTTTTTTCTCCTGTTAATCCAAAATACTTACTTACCAAAAAAAAGAATACTCAGCAGACTTATCATCTCGTTGGTATACTGACAAGCTAACTTATTCCTTGAACACATGATTCAATTTGACAAGAAATGGGCAACCTCATTAGCTAATTCATAAATACTTGTATTGTAAATATGATCATTCTCTTTAAGCCTCAATCATATCATGAGATCTATGGAAGTTATGATCCAACACACACTTTCACTATGCTATTCTAATTAATTATTTAGTTTTAATATAATATTTGT